>OMKX01108579.1:0-12981 GCA_900302425.1 Brosme brosme
GGTCAAGGACCATAGTTCACGACTATGGTCCTTGTCATTTTGCTAAGAGACTGCCTTCTGCCCAGCTGTAAAGGACCATTCCCTATAAACTTTGTCGTACCATCTCTTCTGGGTACTCTGTGCCGCTTCCATAATTTGCTGCAACCCTGGAGTCATTCTGTCCCTTTTCGCTCTCATCTTGAGCATATAAGCTGAGACATTAACCTCTTGGTCCAGCTGCTCACCATCCAATGGACCTCTTATCTGTCGTCCATACAGAAACCTGACAGGTGAGAAGCCTGTGGAAGCCTGGGGCACCTCTCGGTAGGCGAACAGCAGGTAGGGTAGCCATTCATCCCAGTCAGCTCCGGTGTCTGAAACAAACTTCCTCAGCATAGTCTTTAAAGTTTGATTGAACCTTTTGACCAATGGGTCTGAGGGGGGTAAGGTGTGGTTTTTAGGGCTGGTATTCCAAAGTACTGGTTGACCTGTCTGAGTAATTTTGATGTGAAATTTGTACCCCGGTCTGTCAGGACCTCACTTGGGATCCCTACCCTAGACACAAGCTGTAAAAGTGCATTGGCGACCTGCCTGGCCTTTATATTTAAGGGGAAAGCTTCTGAAAACCTTGTGGAGAAGTCAGATATACCAAGGACATAGCAGTTCTGTCTCCTATTCCTTTCCAGGGGACCCACAATATCCATAGCAATCATCTGAAAAGGGACATCAATAATTGGCATGGGTTTTAAAGGTGCGCTGTTACCTTTTCTATCTGGGGCTGTAAGTTGACATTGGGGACATGCTTTACAGAACTCAATCAACACTGCAAACATATTCGGCTATACATAAAATGTATCCCTCACCCATGATTTGGTCCGGCCCATGGACTGCCCCAAATAAAACAGATCTAAGGGAACTAGGTGCTACTAGTTGCTCTCCTCCTTCCCCATACTGATACAGGGTCCCCCTCCTAAGTTTAAATGTTGTCCCTATGGCATCCCCATTTACATCCTCATTTAAACCCTTCTACAAGGATGCCAACGTGGCATTACAATGCTGCAACTCACAGGTGTCCTCTGGCAAATGAAAATCTTCGCTAAGGGGCTGTGTAGGGACTGGGACTAGCTCCTTCACTGGGGTACCTAGAAACTTCTCCTCCCTTCGCGGACTCCTACTCTGTTTTTTCCTTATAAATATACCTTATTTGTCCTTGTATTCTCTTGACCTAACAGCTGGAGGAATATTGGAATATCCTTACCAAGGGTAAATATTCCTGACCGGCGGTTTGACAGCCTGTGCAATAGCGCCCCAGGGTCTCAACTGGCCTTAACCAAGGTTCTAGTGCTTCCAGTTTCTACAGTGGCCTGAACCCTTTTTCCGCTAAGCCCTACCCATGCTAACGATTCTCACTGTCTCTGCATCCCCTGCCTTGAAACATCACAGATCTCGGCCACTGTTTCTTTTCACTTGGGTTTGATATGGCCTGTCTGATCACATGGTAACAAACTGGGGTGTCCTTAGGTAACTTAGAGATGGGGCCAGCATCTCTGCCTGGATACACCCTTTGGCCATTGTCTGGTTTACCGTGAGAGGGCATTGGTTCCTATGATCCACCAAGCTTGTAGCTCCTGGGTTCCCGGCGTGCAGTGATGAAGGAATCAGCTTGTTGAACACCGCTTGGCAGTGCTCGGTTGTTCTCCTTGATTCACAGCCGGACGTTCTCTTTTGGTGCTTCTTCTGGCAGCACAGCCATAGCCTTGAACTGTTTCAAAGTCGATTTCATATTTCTGTAAAGGCCCTGACACACCAGGCCGACAGGCATCTGTTGGACAATGTCTGGCCGTCAGTGAGCGTCTGTGGCCCTAGGTTCTGCCGTGTGTCCCGCACCGTCGGCAGTAGTCGGCCTTGTCTGCGTTTTTTGGGCTGATTCAGCATAAATCGGGGACAGAGGCCTTTGGTGAGAGGAATCACTCGCATTAGCTGTTGAGCCTAAGCGAATCAATGCACGAAAAGAGAAACGGAAGTGAGCAAAGCACTAAACGTCTTCACATATTCTCGATTAGAAGTAGCTATATTATGAAACCGTCGGAGCGAGAGTGGTGTGAAATGGTATGCAAACGCTGCTCTATTTCATGTTTGTATAGCTCTGCAGTCCGAGGTCCTGCAGTGTCCCTTTTTGAAAGACAAATATAGACTACCACCACCTGCTGGTAGGGAGTGTTATTTCCTCTCACGCAGGCGCAGAACGTACATGCTAGTTGGCCGTTGGCTCTAGTCTTTGCGGTGTTTTCAAGTACCACTTTTTGGCCAAGACACAGGCGGCGTGAGGCAACGCAACATTTGGCCTTAGTCACGGCCAGTTATTTGACATTGGTTTGGTGTGTCAGGGCCTCAAGATGACAGACTTTACTTTGTCATAGTCCATAGTGTCCTCAACCTCCATAGCTATGTAAGCCTCCCTTGCCTTGCCTGTTAGCCAAGGCACTGAAAAGAGTGTTCCCTGTCCCTGTTCCCCCTCCCCCCACAGACAGTAGGTGTGCCGCCCAATGTAATGTAAAGTATGTTTGCTTGACATCAGGATTTCCAGATTTGCCCAGCTTGGCATTTATTGCCTTTCTGTCTTTCTCACTTTTATTTTTCTCCCTCAGTCTCCTTCACCTTTTCTTCCCTCTATTCACTTTCCCGTACCTCTCTCTTTGTTTCCTCCTCCCTCTCCACAGGTGGGATACCCCAGTCACATAATAATAATAATAATAAATGTTATTTGTATTGCACTTTATATTACTGGAATCTCAAAGTGCTACAGAGAAGAAAAAATAAAATCGATGAGAATAAAAGCAATTACCAAAATTTTTTAAATCACCAATAAATGGTTAAAAAGGAGAACCTATTAAAGAAAATGTAGCAAAATGCTTTTTTAGAAAGATACGTTTTTAGGTTTCGTTTAAAAACAGCTGTATTCTGTGGGGCCCTAAGGTGGTCAGGGAGGGTGTTCCACAGTCTAGGGGTGTTACGTGACCATACATTGGTATGCATGGTTCGACATAGCATAACAAGGCCAGAGACAGAGGTGACGGTTCAAAAGGTATTTATTGACCGTGTTGTATAGATCAGTACGTTGTTAAACAATGTTATGTACTTGAAAGTAAAAGGAACAAGGTGGTGTTTTGAAAATAAAGGGGAACCCAAACCTGAGACTACCTAACTCAAAAGAAAAGCAAGACCTTACTGGCTACCGAAAACCCGCCACCAAACACCACCCGCTCAAATCTGTAACAATAACCAAACAGAAGGTTAACATATAAAATCCATCAGGATTGCTCACAGAAGTTAATAGACAACAAAACTGAAACAACAGCTGGACGAGGCGCCAACCCAGCGCCACGCCCCCAGCTATCGACAGCGGCCCACAACAAGGGACATGCGCGCTAGAGCGATGGGGAAAAAGAAGGGACCGTCGATGGACGCCGGCATCTTATATAGGCCCTGCCAAGCCCTGCAATCAGTCAAGTCCCGGGATGGCCTATAGAGGGGGACAGAGAGCCAAGTGGCATGTGACGCGCCACAGTGCAAACAGACAGGCAACGCACAACAATACACATAGCAGCCTCTGCGTAACAACGCGTTTTCAGGCGAATGTCTGATAGGCGAATGCCTATCAGCGTTTCCTGAAGTCCAGATTGAACCGCAAAAGAGAGAAAAAGAGAGAAAGTGATCGTTGTCGTTTGCGGACTCCCTGAGCTCTATAATATCACGGCAAAAGCTGTGCGCCTCCGGATGATATTATAAACCCATAAACGATGCCGTTGGGTTCAAGTAAAGACAAGTAAACAAGTAAAGACTTAATAAAGCTGTAGAGGACGTTAAATGCAGTTGAATTGTCTTACTGTGTTAGTGAAATGGCATGGAGTGGCGTACTCTAGAAAAGCACAGATTATGTTTTTTATTAGTAATTTAGCTTGATGCCTTGTCGTCAGTGTTCACTCCCTGAAGTCCAGAGTGAACCGCAAAATGGAGGAGAAAGTGATTGTTGATGTTTGCGGACTCCTGGAGCTCTGTAATATCACGGCCAAAAGCTGTGTGCGCCTCCGGATGATATTATGAACCCATAAACTATGGCGTTTGGTTCTCCGACGTCTCTGGTACTTCCACAACAAGTAAAGACTCGCAATGGTGGTTATCTCTAGCCTGGCAAGCCAGACCCCATCAAGATTCTGGGTCTGGGAACACTCCATTGGCAGTGTGGGTGGGATAAACGGTTGTCTTTCAACTTCCCTCTGCACGCAATAGGATAGCGCTACAACTTATCAGAACGAAGAAGGTGACGTAGTCAGAGCGACGGAAATAAGTCCATGGGGGAGTGTTGTATGGTGTGTTGTGGAAAAGCTTGATGGAGAGATCCCTGTAAGCAAACAATCTTATGATAATGGAGCCCAATAACTGTTGCCGTTTTTGCCAGAAGAATATGAGAATTGCGGGCGTGCTTGTACATTCATCAAACATCTTCGAAAAACAGAACAAACCCCAAAGTATTGCCGAGAGATTAATGCATGTTGGAGAAGCGGTAGTGAAAACACCGGCAAAGTCGATCAGAATTTGTCAGCGGTGTCTCACCCTTTTATCGAGAATTGAACGTGACTTGCCGGTGTACTGGAGATGGGTGAAGGATGAAAAGAACAAGGAAGCCTCCGCAGTAGAACCCACGACAGGTCGTTCAGATAGCGCTAAACGAGACCGTGAGCCTACTCCGTCGAAGACACCCAGGGCCTTGAAAAGGTTCTGCCATAAGCCTGCAAGTCCGGGAAGAGCTGTTATTCGACGCAGCATCACCAAGGTATGTTAGTTGCATTGTTAAATATGTTTAAAGGTTCCATCCCTGATGATGTGTCTAAGTGCATCAATAGATGTATATTAAACTACTTTACCCCCTCCTGTCCAGTGACGTTCAGGAACAGACTGGATGACAACCATGAATAGCGTGGCGACAACTGGAGAGACAGTGGACAGCTCGGAGAGACAGCAACCGGAGTAGGAAGGGCCAGCAACCCAACCCAAATAAGCTACGGAAAGCCTTAATGAGATATACCCCCAGGGGTGCCCGAGAGGGGGGGAGAATGAGCACCCAAGCAGGTCGGACCTACAGGTAACGACCAAAGCAAACGGACTATCGACAACGATTGCAGAATGTGTCTGTGGCAAAGTATGCAAAAACCCGCATGGCCTGAAGATCCGCCTGCCCAAGATGCAATGCTTGCTGAAGGCGCGCAGGGATCACCCCTGGTGAGACGCAGGAGGAGCCAGGCCTAGAGTCACCCCACAGTGCCCGGAACCTCCATGTACCAGTAGCCCCAGACCCAGGCAGCGTAACCGAACATCGTCGGGTCAAGTGGCCTCCGGCCAGTAAGGACAAACAGTGGCTCCAGTTCGATGATGATGTGGACAACATCCTAGAAGCAGCAGCCAAGGGCGACGCAGACAGGAAGCTCAAAATCATGGCAACCATCATCATCACCCTTGCTGCCGAGAGGTTTGGTACGGTGGAGAAGGTGGGTACCAAGACCCCCTACATGAACAACCGTAGGGCAGAGATCAGCCAGATAAGGCAGGAGCTGCGAGTCCTGAAGCGGCAGTACAAGGAAGCGCGAGAAGAGGAAAGGGATGCACTATCAGAACTTCGCGGCATCCTCAGGAAGAAGCTTACCACTCTTCGAAGGGCAGAATGGCACAGACGGCGGGGGAAAGAGAGGGCCAAGAGACGGTCTGCCTTCATCGCAAACCCCTTTGGAGTCACCAAGCAGTTGCTTGGGCAGAAACGAAGCGGCCACCTCGTTTGTCCCAAAGAGGAGATCGACCACTATCTACAGCGATGCTGCTTGGGAGGAAGACGTTGGTCCCTATAGATCCCCCAGGACCCACCACGACTTCAACAGCAAGGAGCCCAGTAGGAAGGAGGCTCAGGAGGTTGTCAAGGCAGCCAGAGCCAGTTCAGCCCCTGGACCAAGCAGAGTGCCCTACAAAGTGTACAAGAGGTGTCCCAGACGCCGTCACCGGCTGTGGAAGATCCTGAGGGTTATCTGGAGGAGGGGAAAGGTAGCCCAACAATGGAGATTTGCAGAAGGTGTCTGGATTCCTTTGGAGGAGAATGCTAAGAACATCGACCAGTTCAGAACCATCTCGCTGCTCAGCGTTGAGGGGAAGATATTCTTCGCCATCCTATCCCGTAGGTTGACGGAGTTCCTCCTGAAGAATGAGTACATCGACACCTCTGTACAGAAGGGTGGAATCCCAAAGGTTCCAGGATGCCTCGAACATACAGGCGTGGTCACGCAGCTGATCAGAGAGGCAAGAGAAGGTAAAGGAGACCTAGGAGTGCTGTGGCTCGACCTCACCAATGCTTATGGATCCATTCCCCACAAGCTGGTGGAAACAGCACTGGATCGGCACCATGTCCCAGGTAAAATCAGGGACCTTATCTTTGACTATTACAAGAGTTTCAAGCTGAGAGTCACCTCTGGGACAGTCACATCCAAGTGGCATCGGCTGGAGAAAGGGATCATCACTGGATGTACTATTTCAGTGATCCTCTTTGCCTTGGCCATGAACATGTTGGTCAAGTCAGCCGAGGTTGAGCGCAGAGGTCCGCTCACCAAGTCTGGAGTCCGCCAGCCATCAGAGCCTTTATGGACGACCTGGCAGTAACAACAACGTCAGTACCGGGGTGCCGATGGATCCTTCAGGGCTTGGAGAAGATCACCACCTGGGCTCGGATGTGTTTCAAGCCTGCAAACTCGAGATCCCTGGTGCTCAAGAGAGGGAAGTGACTGACAAGTTCCGCTTCTCTCTGGACGGCACCCAGATTCCATCGGTCACCGAGAAACGAATCAAGAGCCTCGGAAAGACCTTCGATTGCACCCTGAAGGATGCTGCATCCATCAAGGCCACAAATCGGGGGGCTGGAGGCGTGGCTGACAGCAGTGGACAAGTCGGGTCTGCCTGGTAAATTCAAGGCCTGGATTTACCAGCACGGTGTTCTCCCCAGGATTCTGTGGCTACGATCCCAGGATACGAGTTCCCAATAACATCAGTAGAGGGCTTCGAGAGGAGGATCAGCTGTTACCTCCATAGATGGCTGGGCCTGCCACGAAGCCTGAGTAGCATCGCTCTGTACGGGCAGAACAACAAACTGAAGCTCCCCATTAGCAGCCTGAATGAGGAGTTTATGGTTACCCGTGCAAGAGAGGTGCTGCAGTACAGGGAATCCAGTGACCCGAAAGTCTCCCAGGCTGGCATCGTAGTCAGGGCTGGGAGGAAGTGGAGGGCGCATCTGGACGAGCACGGCTTGGTAGCGTTCCAACCACGCGCTATGACAAAGCCCTGGGCAAAGATAGACGCCGACTGGTCCAACAGGAGGTGAGAGCTGGTGTGGAGGAACTGCATGCTAGCCAGATGTTGGGGATGCGACAGCAAGGCGCATGGACAAGATGGGAACAGGCAGTGGACCGCAAGATCTCCTGGTCCGAGCTTTGGCAAGCTGAGCCTTACCGGATCAAGTTCTTGATTGCGTCTGTCTATGACGTCTTACCCAGCCCATCCAACCACTTCTGCTGGGGCAAGGTCGACACACCATCATGTCCTTTTTTTGCCTCAGAAAAGGACCGCTAGAGCATATCCTCAGCTGTTGCCCAAAAGCTCTGGGAGAAGGACACTACACTTGGCGCCACGACCAGGTGCTGAAGGCGATAGCAGAAACCATCTCCACCAGCATCGCTCAGAACACCTCTCCGACCAGCAAGGCAGGCGATTGCTTTCGTCCGAGCAGGGGAGAAGCCGAAGCCCCAGCCAAGGGGGGAACTGGGACTCCTTGGAAAAGCACCGGACTGGCAGATGAAGGCCGACCTGGGGAAGCAGCTCAGATTCCCAGAGCACATTGTGGAAACCACCCTGAGACCAGACATAGTTCTGTTCTCAGATTCAATAAAACAAGTGGTCCTTCTGGAGCTGACAGTTCCCTGGGAGGAGCGCATGGAAGAGGCCAATGAGAGGAAGCGCGCCAAGTACGCCAACTTAGTGGAGGAGTACCGCAGACCGGGGTGGCGTGCCCGGTGTGTGCCAATAGAGGTGGGCTGTAGAGGCTTTGCAGCGCGATCTCTCTGCACAGCATACAGCCTGCTTGGAATCACAGGTGCACACCAGAGAAAGGCCATCAAGACCACCACAGAGGCAGCTGAGAAGGCCTCTAGATGGCTGTGGATCAAGAGGGGCAATCCGTGGGTACATACTACTTAGACACAAGTCGGGACTTGATCAATCCCGGCTGGGTCGCCTGGGTAAGGGTGTATGATGTTGAAAGACCCGAAACACCCAATGACCCCAGGTTCCATCACTGATGGAACCTGTGTCTAAGTGCATCAATAGATGATTATTAAACAACGATAACAGTATATACAATCAATATTAGAAGCATCACCCGCTCTAGGTCGCCACCATGGGTAGAATATTTTTGCCCGGTTACGCATGTCGGTCTATAGGTTATTTGCATATACACGTTGCATATACACGGCTTCGCTAGCAAGCAGTCTGAGGTAAAAAATGAAGCGTGCTAAACGAAGCTCGGTTTTGGACCATTTTTGGTTTTGGACGCTGTACCACATTAAGAACCAGCACCCGGGCGCCATGTCAGAGGATGGCTCGCAGCCGAAGATCACGTGTAACTCTGTACAGTGGAACGCGCTGGTCCGAGGCCATCACCCAGGTGGTTAGGGTTATATACAATGTTGTATATGAAATGCCACACAACGTGCCGTTATACAATAAGTATATAACAGTAAAAACAATCATTATTAGAAGTATCACCCGCTCTAGGTTGCTTCACAGGAGCTTCACACATCCACACAAACCTTGCCACCGGTTTCCCTTCGTCGTGACGTCGAAGTGAATCCCAAACGGCACTTCAACGTCACGAAGAGAAGAGCGTGACACAATGTTCAAAAAAACATAGGACTTGAATCCTGTTTTATTAAAGGAAGAATGATCAAATTGAGTGGATTACTTTGTTGAGGATCATATAAGAAATAATAACACGTTTAAAAAACCAAACACGATTTTGGGTTCACCGCCCCTTTAATACTTTGCAATGAAACTGAAACCTTTTGGCCTTCCCATATGGGAGAACAGCGGCCCACGATGAACATCGTCTTGAGTGATGGAGACAGAGGGAGCCTACCTTGAGGGTTCCCACTGTTCACGGGTCCAGAGACGGCTCCCGCGTGGCTCCGCAGCGCGTTGTACTGAGCGTAGGTGTGGGCGAAGTGGGCCAGCGGGCAGATGACGTTGTGGTCGCCCACGATGTCATCCATGGCATCGCGGTTCTTCAAGCCGTTGTTCTCATCGATCCAGTCCGTGTACTGGAGAACCACGGCCTCCAGGCCGATGTCGTTGGCATGGGGAACACTCAGCTTCACGCCTGTCAGGAGAACAGTGAGGCTGAGAAGAGTCTCACCAATCACACTTTAGATTAACATCTCAAGTCTGGTTAACATCTCAAGTCTGGTTATCATCTAAAGTCTGGTTAAAATCGGGTTAACATAGCGAGTGGTAATCCCCACTCGCTAGCACCTTGTAGCGCCCTCCATTAAACCAATATCTAACCCCAACATCTAACCAAATGTGCTAGCGAGTGGTAATCACCCACTCGCTAGCACATTGTACCGCTTTGAGAAACAGCAAGATTCAACCCTCCATTCAACCAACATCTAACGCCAATATGTAACCCAAGGTTCTAGCGACTGGTAATCCCCCACTCGCTAGCACCTTGTACGACCCTCCATTTAACCAACATCTAACCCCAACCCTATCCTGAGAGCACTTTAAACTCACCGGTAACCTGTAAGCCTGCTATGCTGACCCTAACCCAGTGCTTTCATGGCAGGTAGTTAGTTGTAATGAAAGCCTTGGTAATAATCGATTAAATAATGCTGGGGGCTAATGCTCACATAGGCTCACACAACTCAGACAATGCAGGTTTGAGGTGTTTACCTATTCAAATATTCCCCCTTCCCTAGATATCTCCGTAACAGTGCCCGGTTCCCTGCCCAGGCGCTGCTCTAACCATTAATTGGCTAACCGCAGAGAATATTTTTGACCGGCTACGCATGTCGGTCTATAGGTTAATTTGCATATACACGATGCATATACACGGCTTCGCTAGCAGTCTGAAATAAAAAATGAAGCGTGCTAAATGAAGATCGTGTGGGACCATTTCCTCCAAAAAAGCAACAAAGTCAAATGTAAATTGTGTGATGCTGCTCTTCAGTTTAGTAGTAGTACTAGTAATACGCTGTACCACATTAAGAACAAGCACCCGGGCGCCATGTCCGAGGATGGCTCGCAGCCAAAGATGACGTCGCCGCTGGCTGGGGGGAGAAAGTGTAACGCGCCGGTCCGAGGCAATCACCCAGGTGGTTAGGGTTAGAGGCCATCACCCAGGTGGTTAGGGTTAGGGTTAGGGTTAGAGGCCATCAACAAGGTGGTTAGGGTTAGGGTTAAAGGCCATCAGCAAGGTGGTTAGGGTTAGGGTTAGAGACCATCACCCAGGTGGTTAGGGTGAGGGTTAGAGGCCATCACCCAGGTGGTTAGGGTTAGAGGCCATCACCCAGGTGGTTAGGGTTAGGGGCATCACCCAGGTGGTTAGGGTTAGGGTTAGAGGCCATCCTCCAGGTGGTTAGGGTTAGGGTTAGAGGCCATCACCCAGGTGGTTAGGGCAAGAGGCCATCACCCAGGTGGTTAGGGTTAGCGTTAGGGTTAGAGGCCATCACCCAGGTGATTAGGGTTAGGGTTAGAGGCCATCACCCAGGTGGTTAGGGTCAGGGCTAGAGGCCATCACCCAGGTGGTTAGGTTAGGGTTAGAGGCCATCAACCAGGTGGTGTGCCCAATGATTGAGACAGATGTGCTGCCAGTCAGTGGTAGAGGGCGATGCTTTGAAAGAGCTAGTTCGGTACATTGAGCCCGAGAACGCCATTTTGATTCGATAGGCCGACACCCATTAACCGTTAAGTGACCGGTTAGTGGGTGTCAGTCTATTGAAAGTAAAATTAACTGAAACTGACATCCCTAGGTCAAATGCAGGGGACTCATTTCATTGTGTGGAACTTGTACATGTGCAATGACAATAGTTTCTTCTTCTAGGAATCAGAAGTACAAGGTGAGTCATGTATTTGTTTGTATTGGTGGTGAACAGTCACAGGATATCAAATTGCTTTATCAATCTAAAGTTCCTCAACGACTGTAGAGCTCAACAGTGCATTCCCCAATACTAGTGCTACATCACCATCGGAGGAAGGGTTTGCACTAGTCATGGGTCTAGTCTAGGTCACAAGTCTATCAGGATGTGTGTGAGGAAGTGCACTAGTCATGGGTGTTCAGGATGTGTGTGATGAAGTGCGCTAGTCATGGGTGTTCAGGATGTGTGTGAGGAAGTGCACTAGTCATGGGTGTTCAGGATGTGTAATGAAGTGCACTAGTCATGGGTGTTCAGGATGCGTGTAATGAAGTGCACTAGTCATGGGTGTTCAGGATGTGCGTACCTTGCATGAAGTCTTCCCTGGAGATCAGGCTCTCGTTGTCCTTGCTGAAGCCCGGGGCCCCATACAGCAGGAAGTAGGACCCCTCGTCCTGGTTGACCCCAAGCAGGATCTGTGTGTCCTTGAAGTTTCCAGAGCTGAGCATGGCCTCCGGCGTGTCTGGCAGCACCAGCCCGTCTACCATGGGGACGAAGGAGAAGCGGAACAAGGCGGACCAAGGCAGTACCTGGGCACAACGCAAGGCATCCTTTAGCCACTCCAACACATCGCAATCCAAGGCCAAATCAATTCAAAACAAATATTCTCTCGGGGTTAAAAAACATGACAGAATGAAAAACCGTAGAGAGAGAAAAGACGCCTGAGTATAGCACATTTTAGATCCAGCCAGCCATATTATTATTATAAACAGTGATAGTTGAGCGGGACTTTACTTCTTTACTGTATAGTACTGTTCTCTCACTGTGGGTTAGAGTACTGCTCTCTCACTGTACCTGCTCTACCAATCCTGGTCTATAGGAGGTGGTATAGCTGCTCTACCTGCCTCTCCTTGTCTATAGGAGGTGGTATAGCTGCTCTACCTACCACTCCTGGTCTATAGGAGGTGGTATAGCTGGTCTAACTGCCTCTCCTGGTCTATAGGAGGTGGTGTAGCTGCTCTACCTGCCACTCCTGGTCGATGAGCTCCTGCGGAGGTTTGTTCCGGAGACAGTCCACCATCTCTGTGTCGTTGCCCCCGCTGCAGCCCACCAGCTTGGCCAGCAGGACGGCCCTTCGCCGGGCCTCTGACGGGCTGACGGTGGCCCAGGGGCAGTTGGGCACTCCGCTCTGAAGGATGGCCCGTGTGAAGGTGGCTCGGCTGTCCGGGGAGAGAAGGTGAAAGCCAACGGAGGCCCCGCCGGCACTCTCACCAAAGATCGTGACCTTTTGAAGTTGAGATAAAAACAAAATACACCAACTGTTAGAGGAAACAATTACAAGGTCGACCCTAGAAACAGCTTCATTCCTTCCGCAGTATTGATGAGCGTCAATCACAAACCGTATTCTGGTTAATAGATGTGTCATATCCTATATCTTACAGGTGATGAGTAACAAGGTGATGGTGAGTGGCAAGGTGGTGGTGAGTTTAGGGTTGGTATGACCTGTTTAGGGTTGGTATGACCTGTTTAGGTTTGGTATCACCTGTTTAGGATTTGTATCACCTGTTTAGGGTTGGTATCACCTGTTTAGGGTTGGTATTACCTGTTTAGGGTTTGTAACATCTGTTTAAGGTGGGTATCACCTGTTTAGGGTTTCTATCACCTGTTTAGGGTTGTTATTGCCTGTTTAGGGTTTGTATCACCTGTTTAGGGTTTGTATTACCTGCTTAGGGTTGGTATTACCTGTTTATGGTTGGTATTACCTGTTTAGGGTTTGTATCACCTG
>OMKX01108580.1:6607-20909 GCA_900302425.1 Brosme brosme
GTGTGCGCTGCATGGGCGGTGTCACGCTCTCCAGCTGTGCTGTCTCTCCCTGTCCTTGTCAGCATCTGTGTGTAGGTGTAGTCCTCCCAGTTCCCGCTTCACGATCATGTCATTTATTCGACTCCCGTTGCCTACACACCTGCTGGCAATCTGCCTCATCACTTTGATGTTTATTAGCCCCGTTTTTCTAGATCGTTGTCATCACTTTGTCTTAGCTACGTCGAAGATTTAGAGAGATTATGACCAAGTTCTTCATGTTTGTGATTCACCCCTCGCCTGCCTTGCTACCTCCCTGCCATCGAACCCTCGCCTGTTTGACTTGCAACCCATTACAGACGGGCATTCCCACTACCAGCCCTTTACCGACTCCTCCCCTGTCCGGCTACCGACCCCCGGCCTGTCTGTTGACATGTTGGCCTCCCTCGTAATCTTTTCACCTGCCTTGCCCGCCGTTATATTATCTTTTGTTTCCTTTAGTGAAACTCTTCATTACTTACACTACGTGTCCATGTTCTTTTTGTCCTGCCTTTGCCCTCAGAACCTTAACAGGAGGTGCAGCCAAGGTAGCACTGAATATCAGGGGCCTGTCACTCTTGCTTCTTACTCACTTCCTTTTCTTCCCCACATCAGGTGCCCATGCAACGTGCCAGCTCCTTCTTTGTTTCTGTACACCCACCATAGGCTATATATTACAATACAGTCTCATATATGAAGCGCTCCCTCTTCGTAAATGCAAGGGGAGTATCTTGCCAGGGACCCGAGGTGGTGTCCAAGCATCCTCTGAATTTATTAGCCGTAAGTAGCCGGGAGGGTGGGGGCCTTTTCTATTATGGCAAACATGTAACGCTGCTTTTACACTGTGTGCAGTCAGTGAGATTTACTACTGCAAGGCTCGTTTCCCTTTTCAGCTCCTATAGTCCCGCTGACGGTCACCTTGGAGTGCGGCATGGAGGAGCCTCCATAGGAGGGCTGATGAGGGGCTTCTACGGTACGATTCCCCTTTCCACTGGCTGTACAAGAATGAAGTTGAAGTTCTACATAATTGGACTAGGATGTATTTTTTCTTTTATTAAAAAAATACCCTCAAAACAAGACTCAATATACTGCTTAGATAGATCATGAGTAACACTTATTCTGCCACAACAGTAAATGCTGTAGTTAGACTTCCGCGGAAAAATACAGCCAAGTATGTAAAGACATTTTGGTCAGAGAAATTAATTAAAGATACTTGCCAGGACATGGGCATTTACCTAGACAGTGAAAGTTGCTGATGTGGTGAAGGATCCTTTAGCTGATTTTGCACTCTGAACATGACTTGACAAAAGGAAAAAGCTGTTTTTGGCTTTGTGACGTATTAGTTTAGGACACCGGAAGGAAAAACAATAAGAGCTATGGCCCAGACCCAAAGGAGTGTCTTAAAATTGGCTTCTCTAATGTCTATCAGGCAGCCAAGATAAACTGAAGTAGGCTTTTGGTTTTGATTGGTCATGATCTGAACAGTAAACAGACTGAACTTAGTAAGTAGCAACTTACTTGATCAATTACTACGAACTGACTATCGAAATGAAAATCAATACATTTTCCTCCTCATCGTCGTCTGCAATGTTTGTTTACACTAAAGTCACGGTTTTGATCGCGAGAGATTGGCGAGATTTACGGTTTGAAACTCGGGACTGGGATCTGGGTTGTTGCTGAATGGATCGGTTGGTGTGTGGTGTGCTGGGTTGGCAAAATCCTTCCACTCACTAAACTACTAACATAGTTAAATGTATCTTAATCTATCGTCAGGTGTGTGGTCTCTCGCGTTTTCCGAGTTTGAAAAATGGTCTAGTGTACCCAGCATTACCTGCAGCTTTCCAAAAGGTTGATTTTTGGACCATTAAGGTTTAAAGAGCTGGAATCTCGTTCCGGGGCAATTTAGGTTAATAGTATTTTTGTCTTTTTAGGAATGATTGCTCCTCATCATCGCAAACGGCTCAATATGAGGAGAATGGGTGCAATACATAACGTTACGTCAATAAGACTGATGCCTTGTTCTGGGGGGGCTATCTGTCACCCTGGGAGACAGTGAGGGGCGACGTCTGGAAGTTAGATGTACGGCCCATTGACCAGCGCTCTGCTGAGTAGGAAGCAACCTCGCTTTACCCTAGGACCGACTGAGTAAATCAGAGAGAGAGCGAGGGGGGAAAGAGTGAGGGGGAGAGGAGAGATTGGGCACAGAGTGAGTGGGAGTGAAAAAGAGAGCGGGAGAGAGATATAGGGAAAGAAAGAGTTGGGAGGGAGGGAATGAGATGGAGAAATAAAGAGTGCGTTTGGGGAGAGAGAAGAGAATGAAATACATTGCAGGGCTGAATAAGGGAGACCTAGTGAATATGTTTTAGATTAGAGGTCAGCATAGCAATTAAGCCTAAATGTGATTAAATGTGAAACTTTTACCTGTTAAAACTCACATTTATTCAAAACCTGCAAAAAGGCAAAAAGGCTTAACCTCGATACAAAATCCATCTCCCTGATCAATTTCGGAATAGGCCTATCGATTCGATTATTGGAAATCCTCCAATGCATAAGCCGGATATCGCTCGTGAAGCACAATGTTTAGAATGATAGTTTACATTGGCGTGTCGTCTTATTGGGGGGCAAATATACATAACCAACTTTTTTTTTTTTAATTATTTGGCTTTAAAGTTTTCATCAAAGCTTTGAACACATATTGAAATCTGTAACTTGACGCCTAAACAGCTGCCATACCTTGATGAGTTTGCATCGGATCTGCGCTGACACCATGTGGCTGTTCCGCAGGTTCCCCACTCTGAACATGAGGCACAGCTTGCCGTCCCGTTGAGAGATGACCGCGTCCTGGCTGAACATCAGCGTCTCCGCGCGCTTCTTGGGCTGCGACATCTTGATGAACATGCACCCGATGAGGAACGCGTCCACGATGGAGCCCAGCAGCGATTGAAAGAGAAACAAAATGATGCCCTCGGGGCACTTCTCCGTGATGTAACGATAGCCGTAGCCGATGGTAGCCTCGGTCTCGATGAAAAACAGGAAGGCGGATGGAAAGTTGTAAACGTTGGCGACGCACGGAGTGTAGGACGCATCGTGGCCGCCCTGGCTGAGGTCGCCGCGTATGTAGGCGATGACCCACCACATCGAAGCCATGACCAGCCAAGCAACAGTGTAGGTCAGTATGAAGATGAGCAGGTTCCATCGCCACTTGAGGTCTACCAAGGTGGTGAAGAGGTCGGAGATGTAGCGGCTGCTCTCTCCGCCAAGGTTACCGTGTTGCACGTTGCAGCGACCGTTTTTCTCCACCATCCGCTGCCTTTTTCGCTTGACGGGCGCGGAAAAACTCGTGCCCTGGTTGGTGTTTACCACCTGGTAGTCCTCGCCAAATTTCCTTCGAATCGTAGACATGTTAGGCTATAACTTCATTAACCTCTCCAAACAGGGGCAGAGAGAAAGATGCGGGCTATCCTTGAGAGAAGTTTGTTACTACTAACCCCATTGACTGACATGTAATGCTGTGTTTGCATTCTATTTCATGGAGATAGCGAGCAGTCCCATCTGCAGATCACCACCCAAACCAATGCAACTATTCTGCCAAATACATTTTCTGAGTCGGTCATTGCGCGCGGGACGGGGGTTCCGGAGCTTGCAGTCATCCACCACCGCAGCAAAGTTTTGGATCAGACGCATATTAATAATACTGCTCAAAAATCGAATACAAAATAAATACAGAATGTAGGCCTATGTCCTTCGTCCATTTGCAAGCTGGAGCTTCGGGGTCTAGGCGCGCACTTCTCTTGGCGGGCACGTACCCGATCATCCATGTAGGACTTCTATAGAGAGAAGTGCGGACTGAGGAGAGGAACTGCGGCACTAGTGTGGAGCCTGGAGTTCCGCGTATGAGTGGATGAGAGGATGGTGGAGTAGAGTAGTATAGCCCTATGCTTTTCCTTTTGTCCAATCAGACAGCTCCTCGGAATCAATCACGAACCAAGGACGGAGACTCTCCAACGCGGACGTCGACATTACATTCAATAGTTCTCTTGTCAGTTTGCAGCATTTTTTTACCCAGTCAGATGAGGAAAATGCGATAGTTTATTAAGGGCCATTGGAAGCGCACGTATAGCATCTATTTGGGTCCCTCTAGTGTTCACTAAGCAGAAGTGGACCTCAGCACGTCCACACGCATTGTTAATAACAGTACTTCGACGAGGGTTCAGTTTATACATCCCAACTCAACCACCAAATAGTTCAGTCAGAGTATTCGTTCATATACAGCAGCATTTGTTAACAATATAAAAAGTGCAATTATGAATCAGAAGAGTTTTGTTTCCAGGTAAGCTTTCATAGTTAAAGAAATACAAAAATAAATAAAAATGTTTTTCTCCATCAGCTTCTTTTTCTCCATCTTTATCTGTCTTAGTACCCACACACACAAGCCAGCAGTCCATGTTAGCCAAGTCTAGCACTAGTAATCTAGACGTACCACCAACACAAGTTGTTGCAGAGGAGGCCCCATTAGGTGTAATGCATTTAAAATATGTGAGCGTCTCACACATTTTTTTTATCAGAGACCGATTGAACTTTGCATTACTATATACCATTTGGCAGTTAAAAACTGGTGTTTTTTAATAGGATCAAATGTGTTTTTGCTGTATTATATAAAAACAAATTTCAATTTTCATTTCAATATTTGGCGACACATTGCTTCTGAATGCAGCTCAGAAGGACTACTCGCTTCATGACAAGGCAGTGAGCCCACAAAATGAAAATATAGCATGAGTCATCGGTCACTTCAAGAGTTGTATTACTCTGTGTAGGCTCCAGCATAGGTCATCTCTGGTCTAGTGGTTCAGCCTTGATGGGGCTAAGGGTAGGCACCATCCCATCACCCCCCAAACCCAAAACACACCAACTTAAAGTAAGGGCATGATTATAGAAAATGTCCAACATATTATGACCAGGATATTATTATATTATTATTCTATATTCTATATATTATTATCATAATTATTATTATGGGATGATTATAAGAAATGTTTGCAATATTTCACTCACTGCACACAGAGAACAATATCACATAGGTTGAAGAACTTACGTCACGTGGAATAATTCATCAATAGATGCAGAGGTCGGGTCGGCTACCTGGCATAAGATCATATTGGCATAAAACAATCTACAGCCTACCTGTAGGACTTCTGGAGAAAGATACCCTAACCCTAGTACCTACTCATTCATATCTAACAAAGGCCCTTTCTAGCTTTTTGGGGGCCCAATGCAAAACGTTGTTTGGGGCCCCTATTTTGTGAAACTATGGCGGGGGGATTCCAAATCCTCTATGGTGGTCCGTGGGCATTTAACATTAAAATCGACCAATCTGGTGCACTTTAAGAGGAAAGGAGACAATAAATGGGAAACACTGGGGCCCACATACAACAAACAACAAGAAAAGAGTATTCACAGAATCTGCATTATACATCTCCCAAATGCGCATAAATGAGACTGATGCTGCATTATCCTTTACATATATATTTTTAAATGTCAGGAACAAATTTGTTATGGAATCGAAATTAAGGCAAACATTGCGAATGATAATTACTAAACATATATATACATTCCCCCCACCCCACCCCAAAAAACACATCCAATAAATGAGGACAGTGCACAGCATAATAATGGCACTAGCGTCCATACAAAGGGCAGAGCACCACGTCCTTTTCAAAACCATGTCACCATCACTACTGTCATCTGCTCGTTATTCTTCTCACTGACTTGCGGCTGACAGTCCAATCATATCTTTCATCGAGGTCATCGGTCACCAACGTTCATTTATTAATAAAGTGTTGTCTTATCGTATCTTTCCTACCTCATTCGTTGCGTGATAGTTTAATGATGACTTTGAAGTAGAATTGTTCACAAGACACGGCTCCCCTATCCATGGTGACGTCTCAATAGTAACGTTTATGGATTTTTCCCCCGTTTTTTTTTCGGGTTTTTTGCATATATTTTTGCGATTTCACTCAACAAACCAGGACGCTTGGCTAATATATATAAACGTGTCGTTTAAATGTCCAGAATAAAAAGAAAAGAAAAAACTAAATGCCGCTTGGGGGCCCCCTGGTGTCTTCGGTGGCCCTCTGCAACCGCATAGTCCGCATAGCAAGTAACGGCCATACATACATGGATAAATTCAGTTAGCTAGACGATGCGGATATTGTGCGGATATTACTCTCCGTAGTGTGTGTGTGCATTGGAGGCCTATCTGTTATTAGATTATTTGACTTTAATCATTTTCAGCGTTATCAGCGATATTATTTTCTGATTTATTTGGTGCGTAATGGCTATTTAACTTAGACATAGGCCTAGTCATTAACCATATATATCAGGAATTTAATAATAAATATACCCTTATGTTGGAAACAAATTATTGAAATTGTAGGATGATGTAGGATGATTGTCCGTCAAATGTGGTTTACCACCGATATTTTCAAGGTGTGTACGATTTTTGAGATGTACATGCTTTGAAAGTGTAGACTGCCACTACATTCCAGTGTCCGGCCCATGTGTTGAGTATTAACTTAATTACTTAATTAATTAAGTAACAGACACTATTCTCATTGCAGTGAGCAGCCTTCACCTCCGCCTGTCTCCTCTCACGACCCGTCCGCACACAGACCCACAATTCCCCGCGCCAGGACAAGATGGAAGAAAGTAGCGACCGCAGGAGAACAATGTTTTGGCAATAAAACACCAAAAGCGGCGAACAAGGAAAGAAAATACACTCGTTTCAAAACCGCTGCTGTGATGTGTAGGTAGGTGGGAAACACAACGAGACCTATATTCAAGATGAACTCCTTGAATGTGTGGAGATGTATCAAGGAAAGCAGCGCTCGGCGTCAGTAGCCAAGAGAAGGCAGCAGCATTGTTTGTGTTGCATGGGCCGTAATGCGGTGGGCTCTCAGTCGGAGGAGTTAGCCACTAGCTAGCTCGTGTGCCTGTTTGATTGTTATACTGTGGATTATTGGGAGTCTTAATTTAGCCCCTAGTATGAGATCCAAAGGCCAGATGTACAGAGGAATGCATGATGGTAGCTAAATGTAGCGGTGAGTGCTACCAGCTCTAATTATACTACCGATAAATAGAGCGCCAGCTTCTCTCGCAGACATGTTGGACTTCGCCAGCCTCATCAAAGACCTGGGGATTGTAATGACTCGTTTTGTGCGGTCAATTCAAATTAATAAATCGAATGTAATGGTTATTTTCGGCACAAATGATTTGCTGTGATAGTGTTTTAGATTTACCCGAACACGGTTTTTTAAACCATCCATTGTGTCGGCAGACAATAAGGACTAATCTGGCGTCCGGGAGTCTTGCTATCATTAACGTTACTACGTTAAGTACAAAGGCAGTAGGGTTTAATAATGTTATGGGGTCGGTATTATGATGGAAGTTAGATGCGTACACAGTGATTCATTGGTTGAGTTTATGAGGTGAAGGAAACAGCCTTCCAGGAGCTCCGTACCAGAGCTGAATGTTTTCTTTAAAGACCCGAAGACTACTTGATTGTGTCTCATTGTGACTAGCTGGCTAGCTATGCTAACTAGCTATGCTAACTAGCTGGCGTACTACTATGCATCACAAAAGATCCCTGGTACGCTACACAATAACATGTCGCCCAGCCAAACGGTCGATCTGAGATGTAACTCCAAAGTGTTTTTGGTTCCACTATCCTTAAAGCGCCCTCGACACATCCTGGTAATATCGCGATAGGTGAACCAGGACGAGGCAGAAGCGTGCAAGATTAGACCTTAATATCGCCCGTTTATGACAAGTGTATGGAGCAGAATCCCACCGAGTGCCTGTTCATTATGGCAGTCAAAATGCAAACCGTGACTAAATGAATCTAGATTACATCTTTAAGAATGTGGAATACTATAAAGTTCTGTTCTTAATAATTGTGTTGCGGCTCGATCTTTATTTGCTATGATCATATCCAGGTTTGATGTAATTCAAGTGTCGCACAGAATCGCTGGTGTGGACGACGCATTGATCAGCTCTTTTATTCGGTAGGAGGTTCCAGATGGTGAATTATTTGAACCTGGCTGATCTCAGTAGTAGTATTATTTGGTTTTTGACCACCATCTTAATACATAACCGATGCAGCCCCATCTACTTTATTGTATTCTAGTGTGTTGAACGGTGTATGCATTTAGCTTTGATGTCTTTGTTTACCGAATTACAATAATCTATCCCATTTTATTCACAATATGAACATTATCTGACATGGTTAGCGTCTTGAGGCATATTGTTACATTCTACTCCAGGGGAAAAGGTTACCGTTGGGTGCTCA
Source organism: Brosme brosme (assembly GCA_900302425.1). Lineage (NCBI taxonomy): Eukaryota > Metazoa > Chordata > Actinopteri > Gadiformes > Lotidae > Brosme > Brosme brosme. Next base: position 14,967 of record OMKX01108580.1, read on the forward strand.
TGTGTTTCGCATGTAGTTAGTTTCACCAGTTAAGGCTTTCTTTTTGGACTTTACAGCCTATCTTTTTATTTTTTCATATGTTATCACTTCGAGTTGTCCAAACTACAATTGGTTTATCCAGAAACGGGAAATTATGTTTCCCAACTCCTTTTGTAACTATTGTCTCATTAAATGATTTCAATGTGTATTGTCTACACTGCAATCGATACACATTGAAAACATTAGAATTCATTTTATATTATTGATTGACTGATTTGTATTGGTTTAACCCACTGAACTCAGTAGCTCACAGCCAAATGGCCTTTATGAAGCCCTAGTTGGCATTTTCCAAGGATTTATCAGGGTTTCCATTAACCGTCACTACCGGCGGCCAGTTTGCTAAAGCCCTATTAATCCTTTGAAGTCATTATGGGTGGAGGAAATAACATGACAAAATGTAATAATGAGAACCAATAAGTGACTAAAAGATAACATTTCAACCATCAGTTTCCTTCAGCTATGTTGTGTGCAGAATACATTCTGTATTGGAATAGTTTTAACTAATGTCTTGGTGTCATCCTTTTTTTTTCTGTGTACTCAAATTGACCCGGCCTTCTCTCCCCTCTCTTTCTCCTTTATTGTAGGATATCCTCCTGCATCATTTTCTAGTTTTCTCACCTCCCTTCCTCCCTCACCCCTCCTGCACGGCCACCCGCCGCCATGAGTATCATCCAGGACAAACTGGGAAACGAGTTTTTGCGCAACAGCGGAATGGACCCCAACTTTGCGCCGGGCATGCTGATGTTCAGCCACCTGCCGCCCGTCACCAGCTTCACCCGCCTCTCCTCCCAGTCGGTGATGGGCGAGCTGCCCCAGGAGATGGTGCTGAAGAAAGAGCGGGACTCGCCGCACGACCACCCAGGAGGTCAGGGCGCCAACGGCAGCAACGGCGGGTTCCTCCACAGCATGGGCATCAAGCAGGAGCGCCTCAGCGAGCTGGACTACCGCATGCCCGTGTACGCCTCGGGCGCGGGCAGCTGTGGCACCGCCGGCGGGAAGGACATGCTTGAGATCTCCTTCGGCAACCATCACCACAACCACCAGGGCATGCTCCTGCACGACCTCAGCCTGGCCAACGTGCGGCCGCCCGGGGAACCGGTGAGCAGGGGCGGCAGGTGTTCTGGTCCTCTGGTGTATATACTCTGTAATGGGCTCCTCCTCCTCTGAGGCCAGCCTTCTCAGGCAGGTTGTGGGCAGAGCTTGAGGTTGATTGTGAACCAGACTCTACAGACGCACCATTTGATTTAAAAATGTATTACTGTTTTGTGTTTGAATTATGTGCGATTTGATTTGCCTTTGAAAAGGCCATACTGTTGTTGTTTCTAGCTTCTATTGAACCAGACAATTTAAAAGGGAATCCTCCCGCCGGGCTGTTTCAAATAACAGAGAACATAGGTGTGTTGTGAATTATTAAGTAAACCAGGCCAGGAAACGAGGAACCATTTGAAATATGCCAATCAAACAACAAATGCATTCAAAAGCCTAATATGCATGCAAAACAAACGCGTCAACCGTCGATGATGGGGAACATTTTCATGATTGTCATCTAAACCTGTTTTGTATTGTAGTGCGGTCTGCCGGTCCGCACCTGTGGGGGCTAACCCAGGGTTTTGTGTCTGCTAGGTACCGGGGCGGCCCGGCAGAGAACCCAAGGAGCCGACGGGCAGACGAGGGCGCAAGAACGGAGACGGGCAGGGCGGGAAATCCCGGAGAAAGCGAGGCGATGCCAAGGTCAAATGGCTAATCTTCTCTGAAATAATCTCATTTTTTTGGTCACATCTTTTTAAGTACTTTTGCTACTAAATCTTTTCCTGAATATGTGGTATTAAGCAATATTGACTATTATATTATAATCTTATTTTCCATCTATGTATATATTTCCTCATTGTTATACGTTGTCTAATCTAATTACGATAGCTAGATACTTCCTTAATGTATCTATATAGATAGATAGATAGATAGATATCAATCAAAATAATCTTTAAGCATTGTATCACTATCCACACATGTTTTATTTATTCAAACGTAACTAAGGCTGCCTTCTCTTACAATTTGAATAGGGATCTGAATTGATCTTGTATGCATAGTACAAGCGTTAAACACACGGTCAGTTCCAAAGGAAAGGCCCATGTCTGTCTGGTTGCGTGACTTTGTGCTCGGGGGGCTTTCAGGCCATGCTGCTGGACGCAGACGGCTCCTGCTTGTCGCCCAGCTCCAAACCGCACATCTGCGAGCACTGCAGCGCCGCCTTCCGCTCCTCCTACCACCTGCGCCGACACGTGCTTATCCACACAGGTGAGTGGCTCTCGGTGGTCCCAGCAGCTGGGCCTCCCTGCACGGCCTCGTCTCTGTGTTCACTGTCTAACCCTCGATGACCTGCTCCTAAACAACCGGGCTCAGCCAAAGTCTCTGGTTCAAGACGGCACGTAAATGATTCCAGAGGAACGAGGGAGAAGCCCCGGAATGTTTATGCTGTCTTGGAAATCAAATGTTTGACTTAAAAATGCTAAGCGGTGCAAAACAGCAAATTACAGTCAACGTATTATTGTCTGGCTAGCTCTTAATCAAAACACATTATGAGCAAGGATACTAATAATAATGTTGCCCTACTCTTCTGCCATATTGAATTTCTTATGCGTTGCATGGCCGGAGATGGCGGTGACCCAATCTCTGTGATACTTGACTGAGGCCAGCTGTGAGTCTGCAGTGACTCACTAGTGTAAGAAGCCTTAGTCACCCTCGCTGCTGGGAAGTGAACACCAGTTCCTGAATGCAAAACTAAATCATAGGCTTTCAATTATCGTCTGAACCCCAGGGTATTTTAGATTACTAACAGTGGTTTGTATATGGGTCAATGGTCCCTGTTTGAATTTATTTATTGAATTCATATGTGTATTGATTAATTCGTTACACAAAATGATTCTTTACAGTTTATCACAAGGCTGAGTAGGAAGTCCTAGAGTTAAGATATATGTACTTAACTTAAAGGGAACGGAATATCTATCTTTTGATAATAAAACACAAATTTTCAGTTGTACCCTAAGATGGAAACCGTATGAGACTTCTACTATCTGGTCATTCATGCTTGGGATTAATATAGGCCTATATATTCTAACTGAAATTCTGTAACAGTTTGCTTCATGTTTTCCATGTTAAGCCTTGCAACAATGACCCTGTGTGAAATGTTGTATACTGTACTACCTGTTTGTTTAAGTGCTACAGAAAGCATGCTAGGGTGATGGACTCCCAGCTGAAAGGTACTGGGTTCCATCCTCCATGTCCAGGGCCTACCTAGCCTGTAGGTCACCCTGAGCAAGATGCCGAACCCTTACCCTGTGAAGCTGCCTGATACGAAGGCGCCGACGACATGACTCCGTAGTTCAGAGGGAATTGCGCGGAGTGTGGGATGCCGTTGTTCCGTGCGTCGTGACGGGGCGCAGGTGGAATGTAAAGTAATGTGGTGAGCTGGTGGTTGTACTCTTGATCGCACAGGTGAGAGGCCCTTTCGGTGCAGTCAGTGCAACATGAGCTTCATCCAGAAGTACCTGCTGCAGAGACACGAGAAGATCCACAGTGGTGAGCCTCAGTCCTTCTACCTCTCCATGCACCCTCCACATTAGACCGTGTCCACATTAGACCGTGTCCACATTAGACCGTGTCCACATTAGACCGTGTCCACGCTAGACCGTGTCCACGCTAGACCTTGTCCACGCTAGACCTTGTCCACGCTAGACCTTGTCCACGCTAGACCACGTCCACGCTAGTCCATGTCCACGCTAGTCCATGTCCACGCTAGTCCATGTCCACGCTAGACCACGTCCACGTAGACCACGTCCACTGGTCCATGTCCACGTAGACCATGTCCACTGGTCCATGTCCACTGGTCCATGTCCACACTCGTGGTAAAATGACTCACAGGGCAAAGGACTCGAGTGACCATGGAGGCGACGCGAATCCTGCGGTTCTTCAAACCGTGGTCCGCAGAACCGCCGTCTAAACCCGGCCTCGCCAGATGGAAGCACTTCACTGGAAGTGAAGGAGATCAGACCATATGGCACCAATGTGAAATATCACTGTTCTGTCTGTATGTATACAATACATTAAGGATACCAAATGTAGGAAATGCGTCTCTCAAATTGAATAGGCCTAACACTAGATACACTAACTAAGGTTGGGCGATCGTCTACAAGCTTCCATCGTCCGATTGCGCCCCCTAGCGATCGCCGATAGTCGATACTATCGGTGGGGGGGGGGGAGGATTATAATATAATCGCCGGCGGCGCTGTCATGATGACACAGTCGGTGTGTCTCAATAGTGAAACCTGGGGGGTGTGGTCGTCAATATCACCGTTGCATGTAACGCCGGATGCAACTACTCCGCTCCGCTCATTCCCTTTTTTTTTTTTTGCTGATTTATCACATTATAAAATTGCCGTTTTATTTTTCTAATTTTTTTCTTAAAAGCGATAAGGATGGTCTTCCCCTTGGACCAGCGTGAGCCTCCGCTGATTTAAGTTTCGATTGAGACACAGTCGGTGTGTCTCAATTCATACTTTGCACGTGACGTCACAACGACTGGCTGGCGGGCAAGAACATCATTCTCTCCAGCATCGAAACCTAGTAACCTAATCAAGGATCTTGCCAGGACGTCGCCAGTTTTACCATACGAGAGTTGTTATTTTGAGGTGAAAACGACATGCCAGATAGTTGTTGTGCGATTGGATGGACTAACCGCCGAGGAGTGAAGCCGGGGTTGTGTTTTTACCGGTGTTATGAGCCAACTGGTTTCCGACAGCAGATTCTTCGCCACTCCAAGAACTTACTACCCGTATTTTGTTCGTTTCATCTCATTTTCCCCTTGTAAATAGGCATGGCTTGCAGAGTACCACATTAAAGTAACGTACAACCATAGTGATAAATTAAATTAATGTCTCCTTACTTATCAAAACAGAATGCATTGAGTCGGATTCGATCATGCTCTCTGATACAAAACTAAAATTACGAAGCCTTAGTGGATTCCGCCACACCACCGTGGCATAGTGATCGGTGGAAAGCCATAAATAATTAATCCATTACTTTACTATCCGGGGAACATTTTGGCTTGGACTGGTTTAAGACAACTGGTTACCTTTGTGCATTGCAAACCTCATATAGTCCAATAACCGCTAGTGCGATTCATTTAAAAACCAAATGCCGATCTTAGACGACAAGAATGTCTATCTGTAATGTCTATCTGTTCTTTAAAAGCGTTTTGTACATACATATAGCCTACTTTGAAACAAATGTCTTATTTTTCTGTTCCAAATAAACCCGACAACCTTTTGACTGGGATGTTTTTATGTGAACGTCAATGGGACATGGTCTACTACACACATAATTATATGAAATTGTCTCTTCCAATATTTCATTAGTTTGATCATATAGCCTGATATCAACTCCTAAATAATTTCAAAATATATATATATACCGCCCCGTAAGCTGTGCACGCAGCCTTTGCCTTTGCGCTGCAGGGTAGGCTATAAAATATGGTGAAAGAAAACGCAGGCTTTGAGTATAGATACACATATCAGTGTTTCCCATACAAAGGATTTATGGGATGAATTTTGAAACATTTCCCCGCGCTCAAGCAGATTTTTTTCTATTTATTTCTTCTTTTCAAAGTTTTTCAAAGTGACATGCAGCGGAGTGTGATGTCATTTCGCCGTGTGAGCAGACCGGAAGGTTTCGAGCCCCTCCCCTCCTCTCCTCTCGTAGCAGTGAGTGAATACGGCAGGTCAGCGCTGCATAGTATGTTTCCACCTGTGCCAGTTAATTTCAATTACAATTTGCGGGGCTTTTTAAGTTGTAAAAGTAGCCACCACAGCACACCACAACGCTGTTTTTCGAAAAAAAAAAGAAAAAAAA
>OMKX01108582.1:0-10732 GCA_900302425.1 Brosme brosme
ACGGATGTGTGTGCGCGCGTGTGTGCATGTGTGTGTGTCTGTTTGTTTGTGTGTGTGAGTGTGTATGGGTGTGTGTGTGTGTATGTGTATGGATGTGTGTGTGTATGGATGTGTGTGTGTATGGATGTGTGTGTGTGTATGGATGGGTGTGTGTATTAGTTTCCTTGGTGCTAGGTGTGCCAACAGTGAGGAGGGAGAAGCAGAGCTACCTGGTCAACACACTGAGCTCTTTGCTCTACACCCTGACTCCCTCACAGCGCCAAGACCTCCTCATCATCATCTTTGTTGCTGAAGTAAAAACGTGCACGCAAACACACACACACACACACATACACACACACAGCACACACACACACACACACACACACCGCACCCACACACACACGCGCGGAATTTTCCCAGCTTGGTTTCATAGGTGTGTGTGTGTGTGTGTGTGTGTGTGTGCGTGCGCGCGCGCGCTGGTGTGCGTGCGCGCGTGTGTGTGTGTGTGTGCGCGGTGTGTACATAGTACCATAGAGACATCTCTCTTCCCGATGCTCCTCCTCACGCTGTTCTTCTGTCTCAGACGGACCTGGTCTACGTCCGCACTGTAGCTGACATCATCAGCAGCAGGTGGGTCGTCTATGGTTCTCAGGGCACAGCATGACCCCAACAAAAAATGCAAGGCAGACAAACTTAAAGTTGTAGGGAATTATTATGAGAAATGCACATAAACACAGTATTACTACAATATGGGATGAGCAATCTTTTATATATTTCACGCACAGCAGATTATCAAAAAAGGTCACATTTATACAACCTAATAAAAAGCGGGAAGCCAATTGCACTATTCGATAAACATATGCATTGGAATTTGTATTAGAGTGTTTACAAAGTATTTTGTAAACAGGAACTACTTTCACTACATAACCAGCTCACTGTCGCTGCTGCAGGAAGATGTATTGTATTCCAACAAACAGCACACCTATCTTAACATTGAGGCAAACTATTTTGTAACTGTGCTCGTTAATGTGGCTTATTGGTTTGTCCTCCTGCAGCGATGTATCTGTTTGACTTAACCAAACCTGGAAACGGAAACCTGACCACCATTTTCTTCTTACTGCATACAGCAGGTGTTTACATTTGCAAAACCTGATGTTATAAACCAATGATATGACAAGGTCTATGCCATATGTCTGTCTTATCTGTTCTTATCAACTGTTGAAAGGGCACATGTTTTGATTACTGCTGATGGTGCTGTTGGTGGTGGTAGTGGGGGGTAGGGTTGTGTTTTTGTGGAGTTCCGTTTGTAAATGTGTATTTGGCTTTTAAATGTAAAGGACCCACTGGCCTGAAGTGCTCTGTAAGAGAGAACTGGGGAGGTTTTCACAGTTTCATGGTTTCCTTCTTCCAGTTTTCCCAAAGAGGCACACTCAGGGCTCCTGGAGGTCGTGTCCCCACCTCAGTCCTTCTACCCAGACTTCACCACGCTCCAAGAGACCCTCGGGGACTCCAAGGAAAGAGTAAAGTACGCGCATACAGTAGCTAGTTGGATTTCCATAAGAGCAGCAAGGTGTCAATGGACACGGTCCAAATGCCAACTTGCTGAAAGTTTGGAAAATGTGGCCATTGCCCTGTGAATATTCAAACTGATGAGAAGGGTTTAAAATAGAGAATGAGTGCGCTTGTGGTTTCCTTGCCTTGAAATAGACCCAAATGACTTGCATCTGACAGCTGCATAACGGGATGGCATGTTGCTTGTGGGCAAAGGCTGGCAACAAACAGCCAAACACAGTGTACAGTTTCATTTGTAACCAGTGTTCACATTATGGGGGTGTCATATTTAAGGTAGTAATTCGAACACTGCTTGTAACTAACCTACTATATAATAAGAAAAATAATTCAAAATGAATGAGGGGAAATTAATGGTGGAATTGTCAACACTTGTCTGTTGGTAGATGGAGAACCAAGCAGACGTTGGACTTCAGCTACCTCATGCTCTATGCTCAGGATAAAGGAAGATATTATGTTCAGGTTAGGCTCTAATTGCACACACACACACACACATATACACACACACACACACACACACACACCACTTCTGCAAATGAAAAGTTTACGTGCATTGTACAAAGTATATTCATATTGTTGGGTAGGGATCAATCGTATTCATTCAACACAGCCTTGAGGTGTCACATTATTGCGAGGTGAGTGGTTAAGGAGATAGAACCCAATCTCCTCATCAACTGCAGCAGCAGCATCATCGTATCCTGTAGCAGGTTACATGTCAGTGTACCGCGAGCGCGGGTGCACTGCGTTCCTATTTTAAGTACTGCAGAACATTTGCATGTCTACATGAAGCTCTTCTTCACGGCTGTGTTTCTGTTTAAGCTTGAAGATGACATTGTGGCGACGGCTGACTACTATGACGCCATGCAGCGATACGCCGTCCAGCAGAGCTCCCACCAATGGCTGTTCTTGGAATTTTCCCAGCTTGGTTTCATAGGTGTGTGTGTGTGTGTGTGTGTGTGTGTGTGTGTGTGTGTGTGTGTGTGTGTGTGTGTGTGTGTGTGTGCATATGTGTGCATGTATGCTTGCTTGCATGCATGTTGTGTATTTGTGTGTGAGTGTGCTTATCTTTTTATTCCCGATTTCAACAGACACATATTTGTATCTATAACGTGGACATGTGTTTTTTGAATATGTTCAGGCAAGATGTTCCATACCCATGATCTCCAGATGATAGCTGAGTTCTTTCTGATGTTTCACAAAGACAAGCCCATTGATTGGCTGTTAGACCACATCCTGTGGGTAAAAGTCTGCAATCCGGAAAGAGACGAGGTGAGAGATGGTAAATACTGACAGTAATATGCAAACATAAATACCATCTTTCTTTAAGTATAAATAATATAGATAATACTTAATAGACACAGGTTTTCAAATATTATGACGTCACACATATGAGTGACATCAGACGGTCAAACTATGAATGCATGCTGTGAGGGGTAGTTCTCCCAGTCTTGTTCAGATCTTCTAACCAGGTCTTATAAAGGCCTATTCAGTCAAATGTAAACCAATATAACTCTACCCAGATATAAGTTCCTGCTCAGGACGATGTTCACAAACTCTACATTTTACATTCTTTGAATGGGTTTTGAAAAAAGTTTTTTTAATGACGTAATAATAATAATGTAATTCCTAATAATGTATATCTATTTGTGGAGTCAAGTAGTGGATAATATCATGTTAATTATTGAGTTATTTTCACAAGACACAGTTTTTTCAAGGAGTACAGAGGAGAGGGACAATGTGTTCTCTGGTTACAACATAATGTAAAGGTGCATTGTAGAATTGAGTGGCATCTAGCTGGACAGGCTTGGCAGAAAGTCTGAGTTTATGTAAAGTAAGTGTATAATCCCATGAAAATCCGAATCCTTGTGTTTGCGTTACCTTAGAATGCGCCCTTTATATCTACATATTTGCACAATGACACCAGGGGTTTCCTACCATCTCTCTTCAGAGTGGATATTGAAATGTTCATAATCCCTCACAATCTCAGAAAGTCTTCCTTTGAACCGGTTCATCCCCAAATAAACAGAGATATAAACAGAAATATTCTATATTTTACAGATACCAAATATTTACAGATACCAAATATTGACCTAATAAATTTTAACTTTTTCGACTGAGCACCCTGCACAACCTGCGGCAATAGAACCCCAATACAGCGCTTCATTTAAGTCTGGTTAACAGGCCATGCCGTCTGTGTGAACACACCATGTGTGTCGGGGCCTTAAGTCAGTGGCTGGAACCTCAATGTCCATAGTCTACCTGAAGAGATGCTTCAGCATAAAGCCTAACCCTACCTGCTCCGTAATAACAGGTTGTCAAACACATAAATCACTTGGATTAAAGTGTCTTCTAAATGAATAAACAATGAAAAGTATGAACTGTAATAACATTTTAAAACGGCTGGGTATATACTGTATAGTGCAACTATATAGCAAAGACTATGTATTTCAAGGTGTTTATTCCAACTAACCAATTTTCATGTTGATATGTTCCCTTATTCAGAAACACTGCAATGCACAGAAGTCCTTAATCAAACACAGACACAAGCCATCTCTCTTTCAACATGTCGGCCTGCACTCTTCTCTGTCTGGAAAAGTACAGAACCTCAAGGTGGGGCCACCTACTTCTCCTTTTAAAGTTTAAACAACAAGTTCTTGTTGCAACAATGAATGACCAACGGTGTGTGTATACAATCGCCTCGCTCTAACATGAACCTCCACCACCCTCTAATCTCTTCTCCCTCGGAGCAGGATAAGGACTTTGGTAAGCAGGCGCTGTTCAGGTCCCACCGTAACCCCCCAGCGGTGGTGTCCACCAGCCTGGTCCACTACCAGCAGCACACCCTGGACAGGCTCTACCAAGGCCTGGACTTCTTCTGGGGGCTCACGCCTGTCCGAGGGGACCATGTCACCATCCGCTTCGCCCAGCCCACCCTCATCAAACGGTCAGGTTCTAACAGCCTCCCGGCAGCTCGCTTAGATTTGCTCATTGACCTGTTGAACTTATCTGATATGAAGCAGAGCTTAATGTTTGATTAAGGGAGTGGCTTGAGCACAGGCAGTCAGAACCACATGAATCAAACAAAGTCATAATAATAATAGAGCTATGGTGCAACTCAAACAGACAATTATGGAACCAACACCTTCAGAGGTCTCTGTGTGACCCTAGAAACACCATGCTGTCATTTCCATGTAATGTCATAACTAGTGTTGTGTAACATGTGTGACATTGTAAAGGTGGGGTGGAGTCGTGTGGCAGGACAATAAACCATATAATCAGAGCAAGTCAAAGAATGCATCGAACAGGATAATTCAAAATCCTCACCAAGACCTCAAACTCAATCATACTTGCTCACATACAGTACACTACTGTACTCCATTTGCGATACACTTTTACACTCCCACACAAATATATATAACTGTATTGCATAAACCTCACAATACTCCCTTACTTACACTTGCATTGTATTCAGTGTGCAAAACCAGAAAAGCCATAAAACAATTATTTACATCCCCTAAATAAAGGTCACAGAAATAAAAAAAAAATGTTATTTTGGATACATATGAAGTCTCTTGAAAAGGATTCTGTTTGTGAGAATTTATGTGTGAAGTGTAGTGTTAGTGTGTGTGTATGAGAGTTCAAGTTTGAATTATGGCCTAAACACTCTTATGCTTTATTCAGGCATAGTGGGTAGGCCTACATATCGAATTTGTACACATTTATCATTAACATTATCGTCCATGCCATTCATTATATACCTATAACATATCATCCAGGTTGATATCTGAAAAATAACATTTTGGTAACATCATTCTTATTTACATTCTAGATACCTGTTTCGAAGTGGGAATTTTGAGTCTCACCTCGATAAAGTCTACAACACCACAGTTGAAGTGCTGCCCAGAAATGTAAGTAACCTGTCTGTGTGTGCATGTGTATGTGTGCCACTTGACACAAAGCGCTGGTAGTGATTTCAGCATCATGTGTTGACTCTTTGGAAGGGGACAACTGATTGTTAGCCCCCACCAAAAACAACCTATTGGCTTACACCCCACTGGCTGCCACATGCCTCAAGTGTTTTTCGTTTGTGTGTGCTAATGTCATCTGACACATCCTCCATTCAAAGGGAAGAGTTTTGTAGGTCTCTTAGGTAATGCTAGCCATTGGGACACAAAATAACTTTGCGAAGAGCATGACATCACTACAGGTACTGCAATGTCAAGGTTAATGCCAAGCCAAAGTTTGGACTGAAGTGAAAACAGACCTAACCGTGACCCCAACTATTCAGAGTGCTATATAGAGCATTTTTTTTAACTTCGATGAATATGCGAAGAATCAATATTGTTAGCAACAGGATCTCATTATGGTAAAGCACTATAGAATAGCCAACCTATGCCACTGGGGCAAAGTAATGGTGTACTTTACCTGTCAATGCTATACTCATAATTATATATTGACAGTAACCTCCCATTCATTACAACAAGACGTGATCACCCATCAGGACCATTTGCCGCTGGGCTGCAGAGATTTAGAAAAACTAAGCAAAAGATGATATATATATATATATATATACAAACATTATTTACTTCCATGAAATTCAAATATGTTGTTTTATCATTTTAACAGTCTATTTGTATTGTACCTAATTACATTAAACTATGGTTTTGTCCTTACCTTATATGGAACAGAGATCAGGGAACATAATGATCATTCTTCATAGTGATGGATGTGTTATACGTTACTAATATTACTAATATAACAAGGCCAAAGAAGCAAAAATGTGATCGTTTGACAGATTTGTTGACTTGGACCTGCCTTAAAGGAATGCTGTCTCTTCCCAGTTGCAGACTGGATATTCTGGTTCTACCAGTAATAGTTTCTGCATTAGCAGTCTCACAATTTTGACAAGCTCAAATCTGTGTGACCAGGGCTTTCAGATTCGTTTGCTTCAAATTTGTTCGACCAATCATGTTTCTTGGGGTGGGAATATGTCGGCGTTACACCGAATGGGTCTCGACTGGAAACCACCTGAGTGGGGGAACCAAAAGGTCAATCAATTGGAAGGCACTTAAAAATGTTGATTATGTTTATCATTCAAAAAAGAAAGGAAACAAATTGCTACTAGGCAAAAACTCCAGAGATACCAGACTACACTTGATAAGAGTTAATGGACGCGTTAAGTAAGTAAAAGCGGTTTATGTATTTTCATGTGAGAGCAGTCTGTCATGATTTATGAGGTGAATGCATCATCAGGAGGCTAAATCTGAATACATTTTCATGACCAGTGAATGATATGCCAAAGGTTGTCAATCATTGTAATAAGGTGAGTGGTAGAATACAATTGCCACCCGTGATAACCGGGTTTGATTCCCAACTGAAGCATGTATGTAGCAAGCAATTAGCTTTCCACTGTTAATTAGTTAATCACATGAATGTAAAGCACAGGACAGTTTTAAAGGCAAATAAAAAATATATAGTTTTTATTATTGTAAATTGAAAGTTTTTTGAATAAACAAAGTGCACCCAATTATTTGTGGAGCCCAGATCAATAAAATAACACGACTACATACATCTTGTACGTATCCAGCCACCTCTACACAGTACAACTGCTACCACCAAACTACTACATGGAGGCAACTTATTGAGGATCTATTTTGATTAGAGTTAGAGTTTGATTAGAGCACTATAGGGAGGCACGATTCTTGGAAAAATTAGAATCACGACTTTCTTGCTTAGAATCGAGATCACGATTCTTGTGCACTCATTTACCTGTTACAAAAAGAAAAGCAACAAAAAAGTATGATGGTGCCTGATATAGGTATTCTGTTACCCATCAAAGAGTTGGACCCCAGGAGTCGCTGTTGCACATTTTCTGCCTCATGCACGAGTTTAAAGCGTAGACAGGCATAAGGTTGTTCACGTGCGGAGACATGCACGAGCTTAAAACTTTCGTAACAATCAGTGGTTAGTTACATTGATTTACCTTTGAACATTTCCTATAATAGGCTACTGTGTAAAATGCTGTTTAGAATTGACCAACCCCACTTATGGTACGGCCACACCAAACGCGTTACTCACGTTAGGGGCGTCGAAAATCGGCATTTTTGCATAGGGAACCATTGGTTTATGCGCGTAGATGCGTTACACGCGTTAAAGCGGCGCGTTAGGTGCGTTAGACGCGTTGACGCACCTAAATAACGCGCCCAACGCACCAACGCGCGGAGTTCAAAAAATTGAACTTTTAACGCTCATACGCGTGACGCTTAGCCGCGATGGCCAATCAGCGTTGAGCTTGACCCGACGTCACTGGGAGAGACGGAGGACCATGCGGAGGACGCACAGAAGCAGAAAGAACATGGAAGACAAACTTAGCGTTAGGCGCGTTAGGCGCGTTAGGCGCGTTGAACCATTTTTGTGACACACAATGATCAAGCGGCAGGTTAGGCACGTTACACGCGTTATCCAACGCGTGTAATGCGTTTGGTGTGGCCGTACCTTTATATATTCACGTTTGTATCAAGAAAGAAAGACTCATTATCATCATGACACCACAGATTTAAATCAACCGCTTTGCCTCCGCCATTCAACGTGCGCCCGGTGTAACAAAAGGAATTATCCATCCCGAGTGAGCGATGGCAATACAATGTTTATTAGTAGTTTATTCTAGTGATGGATTTCATGATTCTGTTCCTTGATTCAGTTCGCGTCGGTCAGTTCGCCAAGAAGAAACGTTCAGAATCGTTCGTTCGTTCGTTCAGTCGCGTTTCCGGTACAACGTCTTTAGCGGTGAATCATTGAATGCACGGTTCTCAGCTCCTCGTTCTCAAACGATCGTGCAAACAAACGAACACAACACAGTAGTTCAAGGCAATAACATAGCTGCAACTTCATGATTATGTGTACTTTTAGACAACAAAACAGTGGCTAATGTGTATATTCACCTTGACATTAATATGACATGTATTGAAGGTAAATAGAAGTACGGCTAAATCAGCTAATTTATTGTCTTATTATTTAGCACTCTTAGCAAGGGCTACTAAATAAAAAAATAAAGACCCAATATGCCGACAAACCTGTTCAAAAGCTTGGCAGAAATATTATATTGATGAAAAGGTTTCAAGTCCCCATTTAGCATACTAGGCTACATCAGAGCCATAATCACTCTGGGCTACAGCCTACAAGCCAAGAACGAGTGACTGACTGAACGAGAACGACAGTAGAGGAATGAACGAGAAGAGTCCAAACCAATCGATGGAGCTAGCGAGCTACGAACGAAATCCTGCGTGCCTGGTTGCTATGCATTCCTGTCTCTCATTGGCTAAAATTAGACGAGAGCGTCCTAGATTCAACAGACAACAGCATACGATTGGCTGGCTCTCGTCAGTCCCTCCTCACACAGAGCTAGTGAACACAGCCAGGGTTGCCAGATTGGGCGGTTTTGCGATGTATTTTGCGGGCAAAAATGGGTTTGGGCGGGTGAATAAAAATTGGGCTGGTTTAGGATCAAATCGGCGGTTTTAAGTAGCCAAAACACCGACACATCAGATCAAACAAGACAATCATCTGTCTGTGCTATCCTTCTTCCTGCGACACAATCAGTAGCCTCTGTTACGTTCAGAGCAGCAGGCAGCACACACACACACACACACACACACACACACACACACACACACACACACACACACACACACTACTACACGCACGGATTCTGCCATGACAAACACCCATTCACAAAAACTGACCGATGTGGCGGTCACTTGTGACCGAAAGTATTGGCTCATGCGGCCAAGCGCAATTAGCCGCAGAGGGCGACCAGACGTCCCGGTTTTGCCGGGAAAGTCTCGATTTTGAGTTGCGCGTCCCGAGTCCCGAGTGTTATAATAGGCTAAGGGCGACCAGATTTCCTGATACTAAAACAGGGACACTTTGCACGTGAGCATATAGTGCGTGTGCATGTGCGTCTCATATTTAATATGAGACGCAGATATTATCTGCGTCTCATTAAATATGAGACGCACATGCTCTGGTCACCATTAGCCTATTATAACAGACAACAGGACGAGGGTTAAGAAGCCTTTTGCATTTAATGCCGCATACAGGTTACATACGGCTTAAATTGCGACATATTGAACCATATTCAATTTTGGGCGGTTTTTTGTGCAATCTCGCGGTATTTGAGGAGGTTTTGGGCTGGAAAAACTTGCTGCCATCTGGCAACCCTGAACACAGCGACTAGTCTCTGTGGGAGAATGAGAGAACGAACGAACGAACGAACGAGAGAGAAGTGAAACGTGGAGTCAGTTCTGTTCGTTCTTGTTAAAGAGTCGTTCCTTCGAACTGCTTCAGTCGCAAACGACCCATCATTAGTTTACTCAGACTGCGCTTTAAAGTAATGCATGTTTCTGCACGTGAACGACTTCATGGCCGTCTACGCTCACACTTAACGATGGGTAACAGAATACGGTGTAACACCGTCACATCAACTTTGGACAAAAGAAAGGGAACACTCGTTTTTGAGGTAGTTTCCTTGTTCAATAACTAAAAGTAGGCTATCACTCTTTCGGAGAAAGTTGGTATCCAAAACTAAACTGTTGCGATCCAACTGCACACCTTCATGTTATCAAAAGCAACCTATATTCACGTACCGCAATGCAAGTAAACATTGGCTTGTAGCATCGATTGCTATCGAGGTGAATGTTCAGTAGGCCTACATAGAACAGATAGCGATTATAATAGGTCTATGAATGTAGTTTACCACTGTGGATGCAATAAGAGGACTGTGTGTGAGGAACGTAAATAGGCTGTTACCTTCGCCACGTCCTACAACAACATGACAAAGATACCCGATTGGGATTGGTTAAACTGATTTATTCGCAGGCTAGAGCCGTCAAAAATCGACATTGGTGATGTTATGAATCTAAATTGCGATATTAATACCATTATTGCGCAGACCTACGTTGACTGCCCAATTTGCATAACAGATGAGACATCTTTGACATGTCAGATAGACATGGGAACTGTCTCTGTGTTGGGGGCCTTCTTACGGCCCAGCCTGACCAGAACACGCTGTCTCGCGGTTGACAACGCACGGCCTCGCCCCGCCTCGACTCCAGTTGCTGCTTGTGCGAGTTTACCACTTTGTCGATGGAAGTGCTTAGAACCAGTAAATATACAGTACATA
>OMKX01108663.1:0-12322 GCA_900302425.1 Brosme brosme
GGCTTGTCGCTATATTGCGGCTCGTAAAGAGCCACGAACATCTGATTTGAGCATCAGATCTTCGAAATCCCCATCTTCCATATCAGATCGAGTACCTTCCGCCATTGTTGTAACTTCACAGCTTCACAGTCCCACCCGCTATATCGTCCGTGTGGAACCAACAGTTCCTATAGTAAAGTTCCGGATGAATTATGTACACATAACAATCACTACACAAGCCCCCCCAGAATTCATCCATAGGCAAAGCCCGCCCGCCGGGGAGGGACCACTACCCGACCCCGGCGGGTACGGAGGACAGGGGCCGAGGAGGGTAGAACAGCAGGCGCAGCTGCGCCCACTGGCAGGCCGGGGGGCAAGGGTGTCGCCGGGGCCGGGGGACGGGGAACAGGCGGACGCCCACGGCGCGGGGCCCGAGCCAACTCCAGAGGCTGTGAAATGTCCACATGAGCGGGCTTAATCCTGTCCACTGACACAGTCTCAGGCCTACCCCCAATGTCCACCACGAGGCACTTGTCTCCGTGTCTCAGGACCCTGAACGGGCCGTCATACGGGGGTCTTAGGGGGCCGCGATGGGCGTCGTGCCGAATGAAGACGAAGCCTGTTGATCGTAATCCCGGAGGCATCCGGGAAGCGGGGGTGCCGTGCTGTGACGTGGGGACGGGTGCGAACGCCCCGGCGGTCTCCAACAGGGAGGCGCGCTGCCGGGCCGCAGACCAGGGGGCGGTGGCGTCCTGGATGAAATCCCCAGGCACCCGCAGGGCCTGGCCGTACACCAGCTCAGCGGACGAAGACTGCAAGTCCTCCTTAGGGGCGCACCTGAGGCCCAACATGACCCACGGGAGCCTATCCACCCAATTGCCGTCCGTTAAGCTGGCGCGCAGGGCCGCTTTCATCGAGCGGTGGAAACGCTCGCACAGGCCGTTGGCTTGGGGGTGATAGGCGGTGGTGCGGTGTAGCTGGACCCCCAAACCCTCGGCCACTGCGTTCCACAGCTCCGAGGTGAACTGCGAGCCGCGGTCGGAGGAGAGGTCAGATGGAGTTCCAAACCTTGCGACCCACGTGCCGATGAAGGCGCGGGCCACGTCTGCCGAAGCCGTCGAGGTGAGGGGAACCGCCTCGGGCCAGCGGGTCGTTCTGTCCACCATGGTGAACAGGTAGGTGAAGCCGTGCGAGGCGGGCAGAGGGCCCACCAGGTCGACGTTCACGTGGTCGAACCTCCTCTCAGGAACGAGAAAGGGTTCCAGAGGGGCCCTCGTATGTCGGTGTACCTTCGCGCGTTGACACGCCACGCACGAGTCCACCCAGGCCTTCACGTCCCTCTTGAGGCCCTGCCAGACAAACTTCTGTGACACTAACCTCACGGATGGTTTCCTGCCGGGGTGGGAGAGGTTGTGCATGGCCTCGAACACTGCTCTGCGCCAGGTCACGGGAACGAGCGGCCGTGGTTGACCTGTGGAAAGGTCACACCACAGCCTCGCGTCCGAGTCACCGACGGCGACCTCCTCCAAGCGCAATCCGGTGTCCGCAGTCCTGAGGGCCTGGACTCCGTGGTCCGAGGCCTGGTCCGCGCCCATGAGGCGATAATCAAGGCCCAGCTGAACGGCCCCGACCACCGCCCTGGAGAGGCAATCCGCGACCACGTTGGACTTTCCGGCGATGTGTTGGATGTCCGTGGTGTACTCAGAGATGTACGCGAGCTGGCGCTGCTGGCGAGCGGACCACGGCTCAGCCACCTTAGACATGGAGAACGTGAGGGGCTTGTGGTCGACGAATGCCGTGAACTCCCGACCCTCCAGCAGGAATCTGAAGTGACGGACCGCCAACCAGAGGCCGAGGAGCTCCCTATCGAATGCGCTGTATTTACGCTCCCTCTGCGTCAACTGACGGCTGAAGAACGCGAGCGGCTGCCAGGCGCCGTCGACCCACTGCTCGTGCACCGCGCCGACAGCGTAGTCCGACGCATCAGTGGTGATGGAGATGGGGGCCCCGTGTGCAGGATGGGCCAACATGGCGGCTTGGCCCAGGGCAGCCTTGGTGGCAGTGAAGGCAGTCACCCTCTCGGGTGTCCAGTCGACGGTCTGATTGGGGGACCTACCCTTCAGTGCTTCGTAGAGGGGGCGCATGGTGTGGGCTGCACGGCGAATGAAACGATGGTAAAATGTTACCATCCCCAGAAACTCCCTGAGTGCCCGAGCTGTGTGTGGGCGGGGGAAAGCGGAGACGGCCTCCACCTTCGACGGGAGGGGGGCGGCCCCGTCCTTGTTGATGAGGTGCCCCAGGAACTGGATGGAGGGCACCCCAAACAAACACTTCGTCGGGTTGACGATCAGGCCGTGTCGGCTGAGCGTTGCGAAGAGGTCCCTGAGATGCACCCGGTGTTCCTCCTCCGAGGAGCTGGCGACGAGGATGTCGTCTAAGTAGACAAAGACGAAGGTTAAGTCCCTGAGCGCCGAATCCATCAGCCGTTGGAAGGACTGCGCCGCATTTTTCAGTCCAAACGGCATACGGAGGAACTCGAATAGTCCGAACGGCGTGATCACCGCCGTCTTAGGAATGTCCGAGGGGTGTACCGGGACCTGGTGATAGCCGCGTACCAAGTCCACCTTGGAAAAAACGAGTTTACCCGCCAGGTGTGCGGAGAAGTCCTGAATATGGGGAACAGGGTAGCGGTCGGGTGTCGTAGCGTCGTTGAGGCGGCGGTAGTCGCCGCACGGCCGCCATCCACCGTCCGGTTTCGGGACGATGTGCAGCGGCGAGGCCCACGGACTGTCCGAGCGACGGACGATCCCCATGCGCTCCATATTAGCGAACTCCGACCTGGCGACCGCCAGCCTGTCAGGGTTGAGCCGGCGGGCCCTAGCATGGATCGGTGGGCCCCTGGTCTCGATGTGGTGCTCCACCCCGTGCTTGGTAGAGGGGCCGGAAAAGGTGGGCTGTGTCAAGCTAGGGAACTCGGCGAGAAGGCGCTGGTATTCGCTGCCCTCTGAGAGCGAGCTGTACAGCCCGCCGTATGCCGCCTCCCCACGGATACATGTGAACGATGAAAATGTCAGTGCGTCCACCAGGCGGCTGTTCCTGACGTCCACCAGTAGTCCATGGGCGCATAGGAAATCCGCGCCGAGTAGGGGGAAGGAGATGTCGGCCGTGACGAAGTCCCACGTGAACCGCTGCTCCCCGAAACATAGGTCTACCGTCCTCGTGCCGTAGGTGCGGATGGGGGTGTCGTCCGCGGACCTCAATCGTGGCCCGTGTCCCCCCCCGGCGGCGTCGGCCGCCGTAGCCGGCAGGACACTTCTCTGGGCGCCGGTGTCGCAGAGAAACTTGCGCCCGGAGAGAACGTCCTTGATGAAAAGCAACCGGCTCGTCGTGCCCACGCTCGCGGCCACTACTGAGCGTGGGCCCCAGCGTTTCCCGTCGAGTTGAAGGAACAGGGGGGACGGCATTTCTGCGCCTTCGTGCCGTAGCACGCGTGGTAGTAGCACAGGCCAGGCCTGGCCTGGCCGTTAGTGGCTGTAGCACCCCTGCTAGCTGGCCTGTCTCTGCTGGGGTTTGCGTGGCCGTGCGCCGGGGCTAGCACCCCGGGGGTGTGATGCGGCGCGGCCAGGAAGAACTTGTCAGCTTCCTTGGCCAAAGCTCGGGGTGCAGTAATGGTCGTATTAGCTAGCGCCGTCCGCACGTGTGGTGGCATGTGGCGAAGGAACAGGTGCTTGAACAGAAAACCAGGTTCTCTCTCACCCAGCAGGGCCAGCATCATCTCCATGTGCTGGGAAGGTTTACGGTCCCCTAGCCCTGGGACGTCGAGTAGGCGCTGAGCTCGCTCCGCCTCCGAAAGTTCAAATGTCTCGAGGAGAAGTTCCTTAAAAGCCTCGTATCTGTCCCTTCTAGGCGGAGTTGTGATGAAGCCCACCACGCTGGTCGCAGTGGAACTCCCCAGCGCCGAAACCACATGGTAGTAGCGGGCGTCGTCGTCACCAATCCCGCGGAGTGCGAATTGAGCCTCCGCCTGCGCAAACCAGGCGGTCGCGGACGCCTCCCAAAACTCCGGCAGTTTAAGAACAACGGCGTTGCTCGTTCATGTTCGTTTCGGTCTCGGAGACTTCCTCGAAACCGATGTCGGGGTCACCAGTGTAGTGCCGAGAGATGGGAGTCTGAGGCGGCGTTAGAGATTCAACACTACTCTCTTTATTAAGCATGGAACACGCACTACATCACAACGCAAGTCCCACCCCCTATATCGTCCGTGTGGAACCAACAATTCCTATCGTAAAGTTCCGGATGAATTATGTACACATAACAATCACTACAATACGTCGATTATCTCTAAAAGAATAAACACCTTCATTACAGAATTAATTGACGAAGATCAAACGGGATTCATATCGGGCCGTCAAACCCAGGATAGTATACGTCGAACTCTACAAATAATTGGTAAAGCACGAAGAGAGAAACAAAGTACTGTACTGGTTAGCATTGATGCTGAGAAGGCATTAGACTGTGAGAATTGGAAATTCCTTTATCAGGTATTGGAGCGATTCGGATTTAATACTAAATCAATACAATTGATTAAAACACTATCAAAAACCCTTTGCAAGAATTAAAATTAATGGAAGTCGGACCACGGAAATATATTTGCAGAGATCGACCAGGCAGGGATGTTGTTTGTCACCGACCCTGTTTGCGATTTTTATTGAGCCCTTAGCTCAAGCAATCCGACAAAATAAAGAACTTAAAGGGGTCACAATTAAAGGTATAGAACATAAACTTGGACTTTTGCTGAAAATTTAATTGCTTTCCTCGAACAACCAAACACATCGCTCCCTAATTTAATGAAGGTACTACAAACATATGGCCATCTGTCAGGATATAAAATTAATGCTTCCAAAACCCAGATTTTATTGTTCAATTATACTCCACCAAAAGCGATCCAGGAATCATATGACCTTAAATGGAATCTAAAGTTAATTCAATATTTGGGCGTTACGATCACGAAAAACTTCACCGACCTATATAAAGCAAATTATAACAATTTAGATCAAGAAATAAAAAAAGATATAACAAGATGGTCTACTCTCCCACTGGATTTAAGCTCGAGAATTGAGATAGTTAAACTTAATATATTACCCAGATTTCTCTATCTATTTCAATCTTTACCAGTAGAGATCCCCCCAAGGTCAATTTACAAATTGGGACAGAATGATTTCCAGATTTGTCTGGGGGGGCAAAAGACCTAGAGTCAGATACAAAACTCTTCAGCTAACAAGAGAGAGGTGGTATGGGTCTTCCAAAATTAAGGGAGTACTATTATGCTGCTCAACTGAGACCTGTGTACTGTTGGTGTAAGTCAGAATTTAGAGCAAAATGGAAAGATATAGAAAGAGAAGTGAACCAAATTCCAATTTAACATCAGATTGGAGATAATATACTATACAAGGAACTCAAAAATAAAATGGATCCAATAACAGTACACACACTAAGTCTGTGGTTTAAAATATTGAAAATATATAAGATTCAGAATGACAAATATATTAAAAAGGGTAGCATATAATATAAATTTCAAGCCTGCTATGTATGATCAAGGATTCAAGCATTGGTTAACAAAGGGAATAACAACTTGGTTGTTATTATAGTTCTTGGTGTTTTGGTAAAAGAAGGGAGGCTGGAGAGTTTTGAAAATCTGAGAAGAAAATACGAATTGGGAGCACATGAATTCTACAGATACCTTCAACTAAGGGACTATTTCAAAAAGGAAATCAAAGCAGATTCTTCCAAGGAGGTGAACAGTATCATCCAAATCATAATAAAAGCATATCAAGAAAGTAAAATAAGAATAATTTCGGCATTGTATAAAGGTTTGAATACTAATGACAAACATTCAACTAAATATGTTAAGATGAAATGGGAAAAAGAACTCGGAGGGAATTCTCATAGAAGAATCTGATTCATTTCTTATAACACCAAAAGTGAAAAGTAAGCAGCAACACAAACGTCAGAACTGTTGGCGGGAATGTGGGTCTTATGATGCTGACCATTCTCATGTTTTTTGGAATTGTCAGAAAATAACTGTATTTTGGGAAATGGTTTATGAGGTATTAAAGCAAATAACTAGGATATGAGGTCCCTAAAAGTAGTTTGGTGCTCTATCTATGAGTGATGTATATTTATATTATATATTATATATATTTTTTTGACCCTTTACAGGACTCAAAATGAAGACATTGGATTGGAACAATAACTAATAGATAATTACTACCTCAGGATGTAAGACTACGAAGGTACTTCCCAGGCAATTGGTTTTTCTTTTTTCTTTTTCTTTTATTTCTCTTGCCATCTTCTATTTGTAGACATGGTATAATGTTGTTATAACTGGCATGTTACTGTAAAAAAACTGTCAATAAAAATCTAAGTGATAAAAAACAACAACATCATTCTCATCATTCTCAAGCTCATTCTAACTCTGTTGTTAGTAAATGGGCCAGTTTCCATCACCAGGTATGGACAATAGACTTAATTATAGGGCGGAGCTTAGGCTGCCTGAGCTGTGCCTCTGCACTTACGGGCTAGTCATTCTTAGCGTCAGGTCCCTTGCAAACGAAGAACCGCTCAAACAAAGACATAGGGAGTCCCTCGAGGAAGACCAGAGCCTACATCTCCTCCCAGCCATCGTAGCCATGTGCCTCACCTCAATCACCGTCAGGATACCTAACCGGAGAAGACGCCACCTAGGACCCTCTGCTCGGCGCTGTTACCCATCCAATCTGCGCTAACCAATGCTCTCTACCTACACTGACCTTGAAGTGATGGGGGGACTCTGGAACTGCCAATCAGCTGTCAAGAAGGCGGACTCCATCTTAGCCTACACCTCCTACCTGACTCTCCACTTCCTGGCCCTTACAGAGACTTCCCTAAGAACACTGCCACTCCAGCTGCCCTCTCAACCGCCTACTAGTTCTCTCACACCCCAAGACCATTGGGGCGAGGAGGGGGGACTAGACTCCTCATCTCGCCAAAGTGGTCCTACCAAGTCCTTTCCTTGGAACACTTGACCAGATCTGCATTCGAAATCCACGCTCTCGCTGTCACCCTTCCTATCAAGCTCTACATTGCGGTGATCTATCGTCCAGATCTATCGTCTTTTGATGAGATGGATGCCCTATTCAGTTGCTTTTCTGAAGATGGCACACCACTGGTTGTCCTGAGCGACTTCAACATCCTGTCGGAGAAGTTGCACTCACCTGAAGTAACAGAATTTTTCGCCACGTTCGACCTAACACTCTCCCCTTCTCCTCCCACCCACAGGGCCGGGAACCAACTTGACCAGATTTTCACGAGGTCCTGCGGTACCTTGGCTCTCTCCGTTACCCCGCTCCCTGTGTCTGACCATCAATTTGTTGCTTTCTCTGTCCCCTTGAAGTCCTCCCCTTCCCTCCTCCGTACTCCTCACACTGTCACGACCCGCTGTAACCTGAAATCTCTCTCTTCCTCTACTTCTGAAAGTCCTCTACATAGTCTTCACTACCATCTCTAGAACAATTCTCTCTACTGTCCACCAAGGAAGCCCCCAACACTCTGCTATCCTCCCTCTCCTCCTCTTTGGACTCCCTCTGTCCCTTCCACTCCAGACCATCACGATCCTCTCCCCACCCTTTTTGGCTGTCCAAATCTCTGCGACACTTACACCAGTGTCTACGCCTGGCCCTCACACCTTTAGTGGCCAAGTTTAAAGAGTGTCAAAAAAAAAAAGTGTCACTTTTCACACTGATGTGGACAGAGCACATCATCCTTGGTGCATAGTTCAGATGTCTTTGTGGATTTACTGCCATTTTTTGTTCGGAGTTCTAATTTTGGAATTACACCGTCACTGTTCAGGACCCTGGACAGATTGGACATTTGGTGAGTGGACCTTTTGAGTTTCTAATTGAGTACCCCTGATCCTTGGGCTCTGTAATCACATCACACGGGTTCTCCTATCACTGCTACGCTGACGACACTCTATTCCTCTCTTTCCCCTCCGTTGACAGCACCCTGATTGCAACACGCATCTCAGAATGTCTGGCAGACATCAGCACTTGGACGACTGCCCATCACCTGAAGCTTAACTTTGACAAGACTGAGCTCCTCCTTGTGCCAGGGAAAAACTGCCCTCACATTGACTTATTGGTCACTGTCGAGGACGCTGCGGTATCTCCATCACCAACCGCGAGGAACCTCGGTGTGGTACTGGACAATCAGCTATGCTACACTGTGAATCACCTCGTTGGCCGGATCCTGCATATTTGCTCTCTACGAAGCAACTCAGCTCTTTGTCCAAGCGCTCGTCATCTCCCGCCTTGACAACTGCAACTCGCTCCTGGCTGGATTCCCTGCCTCTGAGATCAAACCTTTGCAGCGTATCCAGAACGCTGCAGCACGCTTAGTGTTCAACCTACCAATGTTCTCCCATGTGACCCCCCATTTCCGTGACCTCCACTGGCTCCCTGTAGTAGTTCCCATCAGATTAAAGACGATGGTACAAAGACGATGGCCTACAAGGCGGAAATCAACGGGACTGCCCCTGCCTACCTCCAACCGTTAGTCAGACGCACATCCCTGCTCAAGCGCTCTGCTCAACTACCTCAGTTGGACACCTGGTACCGCCATGGCTGACAGCAAGCAAAGGTCGCACAACAAAGTCAAAACTCTTCTGTTTTGGCACTGCAATGGTGGAACGAGCTCCCTGCCGATGTCAGGACTGCAGAGTCGCTCACCAGCTTCGCAAGAGACTCAAAACACACTTGTTCAGAGTTAACCTGGACTCTGCATAGCCTCCCCCCTTACCCCCCACCTCTCTCCTCCATTACTCTCCTAAAAACGCCCCTCTTATGCACTTATTGTATGTTTGTACGTCCTGGCACTTAAAAATAGTACTTAACATTGTGTAGCATCTTATCCTAGCTATCTTTGTTGTATACATGGAATGGGTTTACCAAGCAATTGTAAGTGCTTTGCACTTCTATTAACATCCTTACTGTACCGACAGCGATATATTGTTGTTTCTCTTACTTCTGGATAAAAGCGTCTGCTAAGTGCCCTAAATGTAAATGTATACAATGTGTTTATCATTTAGTTGTTTACTAGAGCACAACAAATATATAGATTTTTTTTTTATAGGCACTTGTGTCATCCCGCTTTACCAAACCTTTGCGTACCGTACGGAACCGAAAACCGTGAATTTTGTGAACCATTCCACACCTACCTACAACCAATCAAAACAACTAAACCTGTGACACAAAAGTGGCAGCAATCTCGGTTGTTTATGAAAATGCCTCAATTGCGCTCCAATAGGGCACTCCGCTGTTCAGTTATCATATCAAACACGCCCCATATTAGATAAATAGTTGTGATAGGCCCAGACCCGGGCCGGGTCTGCTGGAAATCTGTCTGAACTGAAGGGGGGGCCAGACGCATATTCTAGAGCAAACAAAACATGAGCTTGCAGATTCGTCTGGTTCTCAGTCTAACATAATTCCTTAATTAAAAAAATAAAGCACATCTGAACAATCTAATGATAGCTTGTTGTATGAGTTGAGGCTAGACAAACTTACCTGCACTATACTGCTAATGACCATGGGTAGCATGTTGAGAGGAAAACGCAGGATATTGAAGAGTGCCAGTGATACAAAGACCTTTTCGGCATCCAGCACATTGCGCTCATCGATCAGCACATACACGGTAAAGGTGGACAAGGCGACCTGAAGTACAAGAGATGGAGAGGTAGAAAGTTAGTAAAAGAAGTTACAATTACAGTTAATAAGTTATTAATATGTTGCATGAGCCTTTCAGAAATGTTTCATAGTCACTGGCATTACTTCTTGCTGGGGCAATTTTATTACAATGTCAAGTAATTGCAATATGTAAACATTTACTTTCCTAGCAATGAATCTATAGATGACCTGAGGAATATAAACATTTACCAAGCTGTTAGAAAATATAAAGAGTATACTGTTTAATGTGTACTGTCCCACATACATACATCACTGAAAATCTATAGATTTCCAGCTAATCATTTCTACACTAACTAAAACAGATTTTTAATTTGCTCAGTGATGGCATAGTTCAGCTTCCCATGCTAGAATTGTAGCAAATTGTTTTAGTGGTATAAAATGGACTTCACAAGGGCTTAACTCTTGTGGCGGCTATAATCGTATTCCTACACTGCCAAAATTGGATTCTCGTCATTGTTTAACAGTCTCTTACGTCTTATCGTTCATTGGCGTCCAGCACTGCTCTGCACTCAGTGCCCAAAGTTTGACACATTTGAACTTTTCTGGTCAAAAAAACACAGCAGGTATAGGTGGGCGGAAGGAAAACAATGGTCAATTGGGCGTCGCATTTTATAAATGTTGTTCTGTGCATTTGGCCAGGACATTTTTTTGAAAGCCACTCATAACCGAACAAATTGCACAAAGGAAACAGCCAGCCTCAAAAAAAAAATTACTTATGGCTTTTCCTTCTAGAATCCAAGAAATGTTGTGCCATTTGGCACAGCCTTCCTCCCAACGGAATGTCCCAATGTTATCCATGCACTATTTCCCCAACACAGTTATTCCACTACAAGAAGAAATCTCTTTCTATCGAAGTTTCAGATCGTCGAACATTTGAGGTCACCCCGTAAAGAAACCATGATCCTCCTGATTAAATTAACTTAGGTCTTTACTATCCTCTCCGGGAACCATCACCTTATCGGGGTGGAGAGGTTTGCGTGTCCCTCTGAACCTGAGGGCTGTGTTGTCTGGAGCCTGGGGCTCCTGGTAGGGTCTCCCATGGCAGAGTGGTCTCAGGTGAGGGGCCAGACTAAGTATGGTTCACAAAACCCCCAATGGAAGAACAACAAAGGGAAAGAGAGACCCTGCCCGGAGGAAGCCCGGGGCCCCCGTCTGGAGCCAGGCCCAGACGGAGGGCTCGTCGGCGATCGCTGGTGGCTGAGTTTGCCACGGAGCCCGGCCGGGCACAGCCCGAAAAAGCGACGTGGCACCTCCCCTCTCTCCGTCCTGTGGGCCCACCACCCGCAGGAAGAACCGCTGGGGTCGGGTGCGCTGCCACATGGGTGGCAGTGAAGGTCAGGGGCCTCGACGGACCAGACCCGGGTGGCAGAAGCTGGCTATGGGGACGTGGAACGTCACCTCGCTGTGGGGGAAGGAACCGGAGTTTGTGAGGGAGGTGGAGCGCTACCAGTTAGATCTGGTGGGGCTTACTTCTACGCACAGTCTCGGCTCTGGGACGGTACTCCTTGATAGGGGTTGGACTCTAATTCTTCTCCTGAGTTGCTCAGGGCGTTAGGTGCCAGGCGGGTGTGGGGATACTCACAAACCCCCGGCTGAGCGCCGCGGTGTTGGAGTTCACCCCAGTGGACGAGCGGGTCGCCTCCATACGCCTAATGGTGGTGGGGGAGCAAACAATGACTGTTGTTTGTGCATATGCACCAAACAGCAGTTCAGCGTACTCTGCCTTCTTGGAGACCCTGAATGGAGTCCTTTATGGGGCTCCAGTAGGTGACTCCGTAGTTCTGCCTGGGGACTTCAATGCACACGTGGGCTACGATGGAGACACCTGGAGAGGCGTGATGGGGAGGAACGGCCTCCCTGATCTAAACCCGAGCGGTCGTTTGTTATTGGACTTCTGTGCTAGTCATGGATTGTCTATAACAAACACCATGTTCGAACATAAGGATGCTCATAAGTGAGCGTGGTACCAGAGCACCCTAGGCCGAAAATCGATGATCGATTTCGTGAGCGTATCATCTGATCTGAGGCTGCATGTTTTGGACACTCAGGTGAAGAGAGGGGCGGAGCTGTCAACCGATCACCATCTGGTGATGAGTTGGATCAGGGGATGGGGGAAGATAGGTAAGCCCAAATGGGTAGTGGGGGTGAATTGGGAAAGTCTGGAGGAGGCCCCCATCCGAGGGATCTTCAACGCACACATCCGGCGGAGCTTTTCTAGCATCCCTGTGGAGGTTGGGGGCATTGAACCAGAGTGGGCAATGTTCAAAGCTTCCATTGCTGAAGCTGCGCAGTGAGCTGTGGCCTCAAGGTCTTAAGTGCCTCAAGGGGCGGTAACCCTCGAACACCGTGTTGGACACCGGTGGTCAGGGAAGCTGTCCGACTGAAGAAGGAGGCCTTCCGGGATGTTATCCCGGAGGACTCCCGAGGCAGTTGCAGGGTACCGACAGGCCCAAAGGGCTGCAGCCTCTGCCGTGTCAGAGGCAAAGCAGCGGGTGTGGGAGAAGTTCGTAGAAGACATGGAGAAGGACTTTCGGTCGGCACGAAGATGCTTCTGGAAAACC
>OMKX01108681.1:0-10719 GCA_900302425.1 Brosme brosme
GCGCGTAGAAAGTGAAAATACAGTATAGGTCATGGGTAATTTTTCACTCCCCTGTGGGCCATCTTTAAGCAACCAAAGATTTTCTGCTTCTTTGAGTCCTCTAGTCCTTCTCTGCCATGGCAGTGCTGTTCATATATATCCTCTCTGTCAGATACTGCTACCCATAACCCCACATTCACATCTCCTCAAGATCATTGTCATCGCAACATTTCCATGAGCCTGGTTTTCCATTGTTCAGTATGAATGTACATTAATGTATTGGATATTTTGTGGCTTTCGTTTAATACAATGGATTTATTCCCGGGTGCATGCATGGGTTGAGAGGATCTTCTCTGTCTCGGCCTCTTTTGCATAATGTATTTTCCACACTACAATGTCAGAAGATGTAGGCCTCATTAAGATCTGTATCTTGAAACATACTAAAGATCACAAGTCCATGGGGAATTATCATCGCCGCATTTCATTATCACTTCCATCTATATAGTTCTGTAGTTTTCATAACCAACCGTGCGTCATGCATACCAAATATTTTCAAATAATTAGATATTGATTTCCCCGACTGTATTTCCTAGATTAGTCAGTCTGCTGGTCCTAGCAGGTTGCCAGGTTGGTGTTAAATGCCCTCGGAATGTAGCCTGAGAACCAGTCGAATCTGAAATCTCATGTTTTATGGCTCAGGCACATATAATACGCATTTGAGAATTGGTCTGGTTACTAATAATCACCTTACTTTATAAAAAAAAGGCGGACATAGTCTGAACATGGCTCCGCCTCCTGCCTAATATTTCACCATTGACAGAACATCGAGTGGAAGACTGAGAAAAGCATTAGCCTCTCACCGATGTCACTGCGGGTTTTGCTCGCTATAATCCAAAGTAGTCCAGGTGGGTAAACTGATTATTTGCAAAAACTTTTGAGACACGTTTGACTGCAAAACACGGGATATTCTCAATGTACCGCTTTGCCAATTGTGCACCTGCGCTTGAGTATGTCGTAAGAATATGTACATGAATATGTATATATATAAATATATATATATATATATACGATACAAATATATTCATATGTATATATGGAATATATGTCGAAAAAAGCTAGAAAAATATGAAGAAAAGTAAATACTAGGTAGGCAGGAGGCGGAGCTACGTTCAGACGTAGAAACAGCCAATCATGTTTCAAAAACAAAACGTAACTTCTCAATATCTAGAAAAATGCAAAAAGTCAAGTCCTTTCGAGTCATCTGTCTCAGGTCTAAGTCAAGTCTCAAGTCATGAATACCAAGTCAAAGTCGAGTCTTGAATCTGTATGAACTGTTTCTGAGAGTGAGAGTGTGAAAACTGGGGGGGTTGGGCGGTGTCACTTCTGTTTAACGTGGAATAAATTGTGTTTTTCTTTTCACATCCAGCAGCAGCCTATTCAAAGGTGCAGTGTGTAGAGTTTTGTGGCATCTAGCGGTGATGTCCCCCGCCCATCGATTGTATTTCCTCATTTAGTCTGTAAAACTTAAGGTCATAGTTTATAAGTATGATAGCGATTATTATTACAAATTTAAAACGCGTTCTCTCTGAAGCCGTTTGTCCGTTCTGGGCTACTGTAGGAACATGGAAATACAACATGGCAGGCTTCGTAGAAGAGGACCCACTCCCTGTGTAGATAAAATGACCATTCTTAGGTAGAAAAAACTAGATGTCATTCAATTCTACACACCTCACCTTGAATGGCACACAGCAGGGCACAAATATTGAATTGGTTTGTGAAATAAACCAATAACGACCAAAGATGCAAGCCTACACAGCTGCCTCTGGTGACAACCTTTAACTATAAACTCCCAGAGGGCCTTTTACTTAATAAAAAAAGGATAAATCTGCACTACATCGGATCGACAGCAATGACAATCTGTTACAAAACAATGCCAGCCAATGACAGTGAGGGTTGCCAGAAGCATCAATGCCAACAAAACAGAGAAGAGAGAAAAGAGGCACAGCTGACATTGTCAAAAGGATGGCATGTCTTTAAAACACAACCACTCTGGACAATTCCTCCATGTCAAGAAAGATAACAATTAAGACAATCACACTAGAAAAAAAAAGTGGCTAAAATCGCTGGACTAGAAAATTGGTCCACAGAGATAATACACCGTTGGCAATTTTTACATAAGTACTGCTAATAATATTAGTTTGGTAACGGTTTCACCAAGCATTACCAAGCGTGACAGTATTAATCCACTACAAGAAATACAAACTCACAAACTATTTAGAAATGATGACCTTCTGCTGTGTCATGTTATCAAGGTTTATTGTTCCTAATGTTTAAGAACATCCAAATAGATTCAGCCAGAGATGTTTCAGCCAATCGAATGCAGGTGTGAATTTATTGTAAAATATGTTTTTGCTAATATTATTATTAATTATTTTGCATATCACTTTGTATAGGATAAATAGTAATGGCAATAAGTCAGATATCCTGGTAAACCTAAATAAATGTAACAATGAATTATGAAACTTCCGTTCAACTTGTGTAAGCAGCAGATTTAGATATTTTTATTCATAGCAATCCTGTTGTAACGGCTTTTATCTGGATTTTTATTGTCAAGAAACTGCTGCCACCCAGATGCAAGATTGTACAATTTATTTTTAGAGGCCAGACGCAATAATGTAATGTCAATGTTTCTCCGCCTTGGTGATAACTGTAGTCTATCGGGAAAGAAATTGGTTCAATTGAATTCTAAATCCATCCATATTTTCCGGAAGCAACAGACACGTGGTGGCGACTCTGCATATTCCAGTGTGTGTTTGTGCAACAACACTTAGGAGGCCCAAAGATGCTGCATTATCTGGCCAGCTCGCTCATTAGCCGATTCCAATCATAGCAAACATCTGCAGGGGAAAGCACTTCCAGGACTCCCACCAGATGGTACAGGCTAAAGGTGCCCGTCTGAGACACCTTTTAAAGAGTTAAATATGTTGAGCATCGGGTGGCAAAACTGGCCAAGCGGTGGGGCGATGCAATCAGTGCTACTGCTTTGATGCTCAAATTGCAATTGTGAATCTTAATTTTGTATCATTGTTATCTTACAGTTCATTGAACTGACTAATCTGAAAGAAAAGGGGAATGTGAAAAACAGCAATCCACTACCTGCACGTTCCAACCGTAGGTGGCCTGTCGTTCACAGACAAGCAACATCGCTGCCCTTTTATTTACAAGGAACATTTCAATCGATGTTCTTCTCACACAAAAAGATTTTCCTAAGATCTTGCCAGCTTGACAGGGGGTCCTCAGGTTTTTTTTTAATGGCTGCGGGTGGGGGGGTTTACCCTTTTATTTCACCTGGGTTTTGCTGTCATGCCAAGAGTTTCTGGCTGATTCTGCTCACAACAGGGATCCAATCAGAATCAAGGTGGAGAATCTCTGTGGTAAACCGATGCAGCCGAGGAAGACGAGGTATCACAGAGCTGTCAGGGAAATCCAGTGCATCACCCCTGAGACACTCTGATCAATAGATGTGGTCCCATGGCGCTCATTTATTTTTCATACATCGCCATCTACTTAGCCGTCCAAATAAATAAAGAGACATCTGTCATAACATTTCCAGAATATTGACAAACGTTTATTGAGTTATGGTTTCAGAGCTTAAATGCCAGTTTCAACTAGCCAGTCAGGTTATTTATTAGCCAGTAGGCCTTTTAATATTCTAGCTTCTCTTCTATCCAAACTGAGGAATCATGTTATATGTGTAATAGTGTGGAAAGATATTAGATTTCACACAAACTCAATCACACACATCTTTTCTTAACGACGGCGTTACAAAAGCAAAGCCCAGCTTCCTTTCTTTGGTAGCTTTGGATATATCTGTGGTTGGTGGTAGTAGTGTGCGTGTGCATCTGTGTGTGTGTTTCAGCTGTGCTCTGCGGAGCTTAGCGTGCCCTACAGAGAACTCCCTCGATGCACCAGGGAGTGAGGAGACACAGGGATACAGAATAAGAGGCAGGGGATGGGGAGAGAGAGAGAGAGAGAGGGTAATATAAAAGTAAAGCCATCATCAATATCTGTCAGGAAAGCGAGTGAAAGTAGGCCAGGGGGGGGAACTTCAGCACAGAAAGAGAAATACAGAAGCAATTATGAGCGGCTCAAAGATAAGTTTGACCAATGGCGTCAGCGGCGGTGCCTTCCTGCTACACAGGGCTCTGTTATGAGCCACCAGGAGACAGTACAATCTACAACAATTATGGAAGGAGTCACGCATGTGGAACAGAATTACCAAATCAATGATGAATTGAAGCTCACTTATTCAAAACCAATTCTTCCTTCCTTCTCTTGAAATGAACATGACAGCCGTTCTGTATCTGGGGAGAGCAGATCCGTCACTGCTTGGATGTGACAGAGCGGATTGACTTCGGGGATGTTTGCTGTACCTGGCATCAGACCAGAGGACAAACAATGATTCAATATGATGGGCAGGACGACAAGTCTCATCGCATGCTGAATCAGGGGAAATACTGCTGTGCATTCATTATTGTTCACATTATATGTACTGTTTCCCGTATTGTACAGCAACAACACAAAGCAAAAAAAACTGTCTCTTCAAACCAATAGGGGAATTGTGATGCATTCTGGGAGGCCTTCAGGGAGGTCACTGACAGATACATAACAATGTCCTTGGGGCTTTCGTTTGGGGGGGGGAGGGGTTCAGTAACCAGCCGAAGAGGAAATCAGCAGTCAGGGACGCTGGTGGTTCTTTTGAAGACGAATGTGGAAGGACATTACATGGGCTGCCAATCCTCTCCTCCATTTGTCGAATGAGTTAGACATGGAGAAATCCCAGGCTACAGAAACACAGCAAAAAACCTCCTGGGAAAGTTTGCGCCTGACTAGGAAAGTTTTTGAGTGACTAGGGAAGTTTATGGGCGGCTGTGACGCATGCTGCTTGCTCTTCTCGATGGGATAACTGACAACAAGTTTGTTGACACCTCATTTGACAGCTAATTTTGACAGTTCTGCCAGGCAAGACATTCCAGAAAGTACATTGTAGAATGAATAGGTGTTCTGAATTGTATCAAATTAATATTTAGCTGTTAATGCTCTGACAACTCAGGTCTTTCAAATGGTGCAATTCTGAACAATAACTGATTTCCACGTGCAAAACAATTAGGCATTCATTATGAAAACCATTATGTTCACTATTCAATATCAGCGTCTAATAGTGCTGATTTCTACGAGAGCAAAGTAAGAAAAGAGGATGGCACAAACCACAGAAAATGTGTGAACGTTAATTTATGCTGTACGCTTGGCTTGTTAACTGTTGGTGGGTTTGCCTGCAGTATAGGCTTCCCTCCACCATCTGCTGAAATTAGTTAATGTGTATCGAGTCTGTTGTTTGTCTAAAATTCAACCAAATAATCCTAGCGACAGTCAGTGTGCACTCCCCGCCAAGGGTGGGGAGCACTTAGTGGTGATTTGTGCCTTGACTAAACACTTTTGTCATGGTAGAAGTATCTACTTTGCGTCACGTGGGAAGATCCACTGGAAAGTCCCAGAGACAGAGAGAGCACTGTGCCTCACAGCCCATCCAGGCCTAGGACACAACAAGACCACTCGTTCTGCTTCGCTCTGCAAATGTGGGCTGGATAAATAAAATAAATAATGTTGGGAGAGGATGTCAGAATCTACAGACGTTGCAGTCCACCCCACCCTCCGCCCTCCTCTCCCGCTCTCAGTTTCCTTCCCCTCTTGTTTTACTCGTCTCAGTGTCCGTATGGCATCCTCATGAGATCATCATCGCTAATGTAGACAGCGCGCCCCGCTAACGAACGTAGCCATGGCGACTATTTCTTAAATGAGCAAGGTGACCTTCTGAAAATGCATTTAGAAAACGAGTGCAAACCGATAATGCACCTCGCCTAATAGGAATACCAAAATGGACGCAGTATACCTGTACAACTGAATTTTTTTTTTTTTTTTTTTTCAGGTTTCTTGTTGTGCATTGGTTAAAACTAAATCGGAAACAACTGAAAAAAGGAATGCCAGACATAACAAGTCATTGAAGTATTTAGTATTGGCCACATTAGATGAATGGGTAAAGCATATCCCCATGTCTTGTGACCCCATTGGACGTGCCTCCATGGAGAGGGATCTACTAATGGCTCTGAAACAGGAGCCATTGGGCCACTGCCTCTCCCTTCTGTCCCTGCGGCCCGGCGACCAATCCATCTCTTTTTAATGAGAAAATGGCTGCAGGCATTTATTGGACAATTAGATTTGACATGAAATCAACTCATAATGTATGTTCTAAACAGTATCGGCTGATGGAGGCGAAATGGGACACTATTGCCCAATTATCATCAGCCCCTTCTGTGTAAACAACAGAGCTTATAAGAAAAGATCCCTCACGGTGACGGTCTCTGACACGTAACCATGTTGTGTGCGGTGTGATGCACAAGTTCAGCAGGGACGCTCTGACCATCAAACACAATCCTAAACAGAACGGAACAAAAGAAGAAGAACCCAAAACAATATAACCATCATGATTATAGCCATAGCTTATTTCACCGAGCATATCGCTGACAGCATCCAAATTAGACCCTTTTTTCTTTTGTTTTCTACGACTGCATTACGACTCAGTGCATTCACCGCCGGTGACAGCTGCAATTCAAGCAGATACTTAAGATAGACGGCGGAAATATGTCTTGTCGTGATGCATCTCCTCTGCTAAAACGTAAACTGGTTTCTTCATAGGACTTGTAATGCAGTGCCGCAGCACATAATGCATAATGCATGCATTGTCTATAGGCATGACACCGCCTATATGTCAAAGGGCAACATCCATGATAGTCATTTGCAACCAGCAACTGTGGCTGAATTTGTATTACTGCAGTAAGGGAAACCAAAGACAAAAAGTGTCTGTCCTGTTTCTTCGCCAATTGCATCACGAGGCAGCCTGACATGTCCAGACCAACTCGTAAATGCATATTAGTCTGGAACCTCTCAGTTCATTTTCGAATTCCAACGAACGTTATCAACCGCCGCAGACCAAAATGCCTCTGGACGCAATTGGACAGACCCAGAACCAATCAGAGCAACCATAAGGTGTGACATTTCAGCAGAAGCCATTTTGGTTGTTTAAGGAAATGCCTCGACGGCGCTCTCATAGGGCGCTTCTCTGTACAGTCATCTATATTAGATTAGCGGTTGTGATTGGCCCGCAGCAGGTCTCCTGGATACCTGTCTGAGCGGGAGAGGGGCCAGACGCATATGCCAGAGCAAATAAAACATGAGCTTGCAGATTCGTCTTGTTCCCAGGCTAATCATGAGGTTTATTATAACGAAGAAATACAAATCAAGTTTGGCTTAAAGGATTGTCAAGAGAGAGAAGACATATTTATTCGTCGGAGAGGGACGGATAGAAGTCAGAGAATAACTCCATACAAAACAGACCAAAGACAGACAGGCCGACACATGTTCCAAGAGAAGACGAGACACTGATTCGGCCCGCTGATCCGTCCAGCCTATATTCACCCCGACAGACGGTAGGAGCAGGAGGTAGGCCTTCGTGTTTCATGAGGAGGAGAAAGAGGGATAGGGGGAGGAGCAGGAGGAGGAGGAGGAGGAGGAAGGGAAGCAGTGCTGGAGTTGTGTGGCAGGTCTGAAGATGAGCGCTGACAGAGGAGGCACCAGAGACAAGTGGGCTTAAGAGGCTCATCACTCAGGGCCGAGGGTCTACGGGGCTGGAGGACGGGGGAATCAATAGATATGGATGGATCACTTGTGTATGTGCAATCTAGATGTGTTTTGTGTGTGTGCATCAGCGTGTGTGCGTGTGTGTGAAAGACAAAGAGAAAGTGGGAGTGATGGAAAGGGATGGCACCTTCAGCGTCGCGGCCACATGCAAATGTCAGCATCGTTCTCGTTGCTGAGGGGAAGTGGATAAGATCAAACGAGGGGGGGTAGGGGGGAGCTGTGGCGAAGACTATCAAAGAACCGTTAATTGTGCGAGACGGTGAAGAAAATCAAGGACAAACGTTGAAGGAAAGCAGATCAAGACTTGAGAGATGGGAAAAAAACAACGTCAACCCCCCACCCTAACATAAATATAAAGGATATATATATGGGGTAGTGTGGAGTATATATCTATATATATATAGAAATATATATTGAGAGGAACCATTAACCCCCAGTATATAAACTGGGGGTGGCTGTGGCTCATTAGAAGCCTCTCTGCTGCATCCTATTACCTATCACACAACATATGAACCCTTTTTGGGGGGGTGTTTGCGGGGCCTTCATAAACTTCCCCGTAACCCTTTATCAGGGTGCATTTAGAGCGAGAGCTATTCATTAATTCACTGGGATAAAACTGGGGGACTAAGAGAAGGCCCCGGCTCTAGTAAAATGATTCTTCAACCCTCAGCATGGCTCTGTGGCTGTGTGCTTGTGGCGATGGCGACACTCACACCATGGCCATCTGCCAACATGGGAGCAGTCGAGCACGCAGTCTCAAGGGGAGTTGGCAGTCAGTCCTTTAAAAGATTGTCTGTTCTTCAAAAGATGTCCGTCCTTCAGAGCGGAGCGACAGCGGTGTGGTAGATGAATGTAAAAGCCAATGTTGGTTAGGCTGCACACCATGAGAAGGGTGTAGAAGATAGACTGGCCTGAAAATATCCCTTATTCAACGCAGTGCTGAGCTGTGGGGGTGACCTAGTTTCTGACTTGGATATCACCATCACAGCACACCCTTTTTTCACACAGACATGTTTCCTTGGAGAAAAATGGCCATGCAATTGGTTCCAATGGTCTTTCTCCAAGGTTTGTATAGCAGTCATGCTGTGCAGTGAGTGATAACCTAGAATGTTCATACATAAAACAGATACATTTCTATTACTTTTATTTAGCATTCATATGTCAAAGATAAACTGTAATAGCTATCTTATCTTATCAAAGTGACATTGTTAAAGTGGAGTATTCTAAGATGTGAGTTAAATCCTGCTTTGAGGATACAGATGACAGCTAAATTTAGCGATGCAGCAATACTGCCACCAGTATTACATATGGGCTGACACAATATGCTAGGCTTATACATACACGTATTGGTATCAGAGAATCTCCCGGATGTAAAAGTCGGATACAGAAAACCTCATCCAACACCAGATTTTCGGATGTTTTGCCAGAAGGAGGCATCTCAGATGTGAAACTAAACGTCCCCTCCCTCCCTACATTTCTTCGCCATTAAGAAGTGCTGCATTTCATGCACCTTTGTTAGACAGGCAAGATGGATTCCCTGAAACAATCACGTAAAAGATGCCCTGATTGGTAATCAGCAGATAAAAGTTATGCATGCATGCAAGTTATGGAAGTGTTATTCATTGATCCCCGAGCTACGTCTCATCCGTCTCGAATAGAAAGCCTTCCATAGGGCCTCTCATTACCCACAAGAACTCTATCTCCCCCGGGGACCAGGAAATCGAATAAGTGAATGTGCAGTTCGTCCAACACAACTGCTCAGCGACAATGTGTCCTCGTGAGAGTGGTGCTTGTGGGGAAATGCCATTAACCTGCTCATGGATTGTAACTTTCTCTCAAGTGGAATCGTATGCTCCTCCCTTCAGTGTGTGTGGTCATCCATCCACTTCAGCAGATCCTTCTCTCACGTCACGCCTGATGAACAATAAAGTCTACACGCAGGTTAAAAAAATATTGACATCAGCGGCGATGCGAATACGCGGCATATTCCTATAATAATCGCGCAGGTGAAAAGACGGATGGAATACTCCACCTATATAGACTAGTGAAGACGAGCTTATGCTCCGTCACTTAACCAAAGTATCCTATGTATTCAGAGGATTCAAGTAAACTGGAGCTTTACTTTTTAATCTAAGTTAAATGATGGGGGTCATGATAAGTGTGTGTGTTTTGGAGAGGTTAGTTTCCCTGTTCAATAACTAAAATAGGCTATCACCCTTTTCATAGAAAGTTGGTATCCAAAACTAAACAATTACATTTACATTTAGGGCATTTAGCAGACGCTTTTATCCAAAGCGACTTACAATAAGTACATTTGTCATAAGAAGTGCAACAATATGTCGCTGTCGGTACAGTAAGGATGTTCATAGAACCAAGTGCAGTACAACAATCGATAGGCTAACCAATTCCCCGTGTTACAGCAATGATAGCAGCTACAGCAGTTGCTACACAGTTAAGTACTATAATACAATACAACACAATACAATGTACAATGGTGGCCAGAGGGGGGAGGGTGGCTCCCCCTTCTCCCCCTTTTAATAGGCAAAATGATTGATCACTTAATCAAAAATCGAAAGATTAAATGACGATTGTTGTTAAGTTATCTGAGTTGCAGTCTACATTTACAGTTTACATTTAGCTTCCAGCATACAACCTAACTTTTCTGTCTCTCTCCTCCCTCTCCCCCCTCCCCCCCCGCCCCCCCCCCCCCTCCTCCCCTCTCCTCCCTCTTTCCTCTCTCCTCCCCACGCTGTCTCTCTCCTCTTTCCTCTCTCCTCCCCACACTGTCTCTCTCCTCCCTCTTTCCTCTCTCCTCCCCAATCTGTCTCTCCTCTCTCCTCCCCCCTCCCCCCCGCCTCTCCCTCTCTCTCTCCTCTCTCCTCCCCACGCTGTCTCTCTCCTCCCTCTGTCTCTCCTCTCTCCTCCCCACGCTGTTTCTCCTCTCTTCCCTTTCTCTCCTCTCTTCTCCCTCTGTCTCTCTCCTCT
>OMKX01108745.1:0-11392 GCA_900302425.1 Brosme brosme
TGTGTTCCTCAGAAGGGAACCAAAGCCCCCAACTCCATGGACTCCACCCACATGTTCCTGCGGGCGTGCGCCGTCTGTTACCCCCGACAAGGTAACACACACGCTCTCACCGTTACTACACAAACACACACACATCAAGGCTTCACCACACACACCCTCAGTCACATATCTGGATTCAACTGGACCCTGTGCATCGCTCTTTGGCTTATCATGTTTTATTTATGAGGATTCACGTTCTGATACATGAGATCCATACATGCCACGATCAAGCATCACATTCATATTCTCCTTCTACATGGAACATGCTGCAAAAAGACTGGAAAATAAGGGAACTGATTTCTTTGAATGCTTTTAAATCCAGGCTGAGAGCACTTGAGACGACCTCCTTTACTTGTAACTGTTTTTCATCATTTTAATTGCTGTCTGTATGTTGTAACTGTAACTTTTGCTGCCTTTTTTGCTGCCTCTTGGCCAGGACTCCCTTGAAAAAGAGGTTTTTAATCTCAATGGGACTTTCCTGGTTAAATAAAGGTTAAATAAAAAAATTTAAAAAAAATTGGCACTACGTCTCCCAGAAGCCTTTGACATATGAATCAGTCACTGTATCATTCAATGGCTCTGATCTACATTTGGTGAAATGGCTATCAGTCAGTGTTCTCCAAGTAGCTTGAACAGACCTGTAAATCAGAGACATATATTCAACCTATATATATTTAAAATATTTCTCTTTTGCACCAATGTGTCTTTTATATTATTATCTAGCCTGCCTAGTGTTAGTTTTATTGTTTAAGTTCTTATGGGTTTTGTTATTTTGTTCTGTGAAGCACTTTAGGTGTGTGTGTTTGTGTGTGAGTGTTCATAAAATATTCATACATTTTGATTTGACATTTTTACGATGACAGCAGTTGTGATGCACATGGCATATGATGTAATGTCCCTGCCAGACCAGATGAATAGTCCAATATCATTCTGAGCAC
This sequence comes from Brosme brosme, assembly GCA_900302425.1. Classification (NCBI taxonomy): domain Eukaryota; kingdom Metazoa; phylum Chordata; class Actinopteri; order Gadiformes; family Lotidae; genus Brosme; species Brosme brosme. The sequence goes on from OMKX01108745.1 coordinate 978, forward strand.
CATTCTCCAATCAGATGAATAGGTTTGAGGTGTTTTGCTTGTGTTAAATTGGTAGGTTGTAGTGGAATTTCCCAGTAACAACAAAATCCCGGAAGCAATGAATGGTTGAGTTAAAGGCGGAATCACATTTGCAAGGGGAAATTGGTTACAAGACTATGTGCTTGGAAGGGAGCTGCTGCAACAATTCGGAATAATTCCTACAACCTTCGTCTACGCTTACGTGGCACGTGGCACTTTGAGAGACATATATAAGTTGGAGACATATATAAGACAAAGTGCTCAAAGGACGGCCCGGTGGTCGAAGCATCGTAACCGCCTCTCCTGGCTTCACTTAGACATCCGTTACCAACATTATTGATCAAAATGGCTTCCTTGTGCTGCTTGGAGCATTCAGTGTGCCTGCGCCTGCCATGGATTTTGTCAATAGCAATATGGCACTTTGTCTTTTGGATTCCACGCACGTCGCCTCGGTACTGAGTTTGTGAACAAGAAAAAAACGGTGAATTGCTAAACATGCACTTTACAAAATGTCTTATCACAAAGACAAAAGTACTACTGCTATTGTTTCCCTTTGTGGCAGGAGTGCTCCCGCGAAAGGCTCCCAGGCAGTATTGGCACCACAAAGTGAATTTGACAAATTGGTGACAAAATGTTTAAGTGAAGCCAGTTCCAATGGTTTAATCACAGACCGGTATTGATCTTAAACAATGGAAACGACGCAACGAGAAAAATAAGTTAAGAGTTTGAAACAACTATATCTAATTTACGGGTTAACCTGTCCCCCCACCCCCTCCGCTCTTTTCGTTTTAATCAGACTCACTTTGACCGGACGCTGTTTGCACACCAAGCTTCAATCAGACATCCCAACGTCCTTGGTGATCTGGGTGACGTACTGGGTGCTCATTAATGCATCGCTGAAGGGTGCTGCTGCCGTCTGTCTTTCATCATCTGCTTCAGCTGAGCGCCAGGCCCGAGGCACATGACCAACGGGGCGGCTAGACCGCACGGTGATGGGGTCGTTGCACATGAAGTGTGTTTTGCTGCGCATGAGGTGTGTTCCTGCTGCACATGAAGTGTGTTCTGCTGCACTTGAAGGGGTATCTGCTGCACTTGAAGTGATTTCTTAGCCTTTTTTTTTTATTGAAGCTTGACTCGTTTTCCCATTATCTACCAGCGCGCAATCATCCGCATCTCCATAGACCAAATGATGTGTGTTCGTAGCTTGTGTGGCTTTCATGACGTTTGTTGTTGAGAAGAGCACTGATGATCCATTTATATATATACATATTTGTATCTAATTATTTTTTCTGTTGATGAAATACGCTTTTAAGATCTGCCGTAAGATTATAGTGCGACGGAGGCCCTCGCTATTATTTTGTTTTTTCATAATTAACAGAGGATTGATGATAAATTTTTTGTTTAGTGGAGTCAAATTAATTTTGGGCATTGAGAACATTTCAGTACCATGACATATACCATCACCATGATATCCCGGTCAAAAACTGGTAGGGTTTCTATTTTCTCAATGTGTCCAGTTATGTGTGTGAGTGTAGGAGTTGTTATCAACCCTCTATCTCCTCCATGACCTCCACCTGTGATCATGGTAAAATTAAAGTACTGTTCCTTCTTCCCATCACGGCGTAGAAGACCAGGGCACTGAGGTTAAATTGAACGTCATATCTACGTGCAATCCCATCTCCCATTGAGGCGGCTCACTGTAGATTGATACTAGGCTAAAACGTACCTAGCTTGCTGTTCACAATTGTAGACTGGCGAAAGAGCAATTTGAACATACTATGCATACATTAAAGTGTTAGTGAACCCCCTGTTCCAGCTCGAATTCAAACTCGATGTGATTTTAAAACACACCTTTTGATATAAGCGTTCTTAGATCTAAGTAGGGGGGCTATGTTATTTACATTGTGGCATTGTAGAATAAGTGTCCGAGAAGCTTAACCCTCTCTCGGGCGTGGCCATCAACATCAACCGCTGCACAGACGGGGCTCCACACACACCTGGCCGCCGGTGTCCCTTGGTATGGACGTCAAAGTTCCTCGGAAAAGGCACTTCCCAAAATGAAAGCTGCCATTGTACTCCAAATGACGCTCTTATTTTGTGACAAAAGATTACTATGTTGACGATCATATATGACGTATCACAACGTGTAAAACCTATAATTTTTGGGTTCACTGCCCCTATAAAGTATGTCTTATTTGTATGTTTGTGTGGAATATGTTCATATGTATGTGTACAATACATACATTTGCAGGCCCTATGTTGCCAAAAGGCATTTTTCAGTTTAGAGTTGAGATCAGCTGCAGTTACAACATGCTGATTGCCCGGCGCCTTTGATGCATTATTGTTCAGCTGATCGATTAAAAGGACCTTCATTGGTGAGTCCGTGCGGGATTTCATATGCCTCCGTTTCGGAAACGATGGCGCAAAAACGTTCAGTTTCCACCTGCGCTCTGCCCTTGAGCTATGGAGTGTGGACTTAAGGCTACAAAACAGCCTTAAGGCTACAAAACAACAAGCCTATACAGGCCAGTGTTACTTGGACAATGTACAAGTTTGTGTCCTCAAAGTAGAAAGCTTTCTTTTGATGCAGACATCTCACTACAAACAGGACTATATTATATTCAGCCTTCTATTTCTTTTCAGAATGTGTCTAGGACATGTGAAAAACCCCGGCTTCAGCCTCTCCACATGCTTCACTTCACAAAATAAGCTGGACAAAAGGTTATCTACTGACTAAAACAGAGTCTGCAAGGTTTGCAATTTGGTAGTGTGGAGCAGCTCGAGCACTGTCTATGAGAGGGAGAGCTAGGACGTGGTCTAGTGCTGTCTAGTAGAGGGAGAGCTAGGAGGTGGTCTAGTGCTGTCTAGGAGAGATAGAGCTAGGAGGTGGTCTAGTGCTGTCTAGGTGAGATAGAGCTAAGATGTGGTCTAGTGCTGTCTAGGAGAGATAGAGCTAGGAGGTGGTCTAGTGCTGTCTAGGTGAGATAGAGCTAGGATGTGGTCTAGTGCTGTCTAGGAGAGATAGAGCTAGGAGGTGGTCTAGTGCTGTCTAGGTGAGATAGAGCTAGGAGGTGGTCTAGTGCTGTCTAGGAGAGATAGAGCTAGGAGGTGGTCTAGTGCTGTCTAGGTGAGATAGAGCTAGGAGGTGGTCTAGTGCTGTCTAGGAGAGATAGAGCTAGGAGGTGGTCTAGTGCTGTCTAGGAGAGGGAGAGCTAGGAGGTGGTCTAGTGCTGTCTAGGTGAGATAGAGCTAGGACGCGGTCTAGTGCTGTCTAGGAGAGGGAGACCTAGGAGGTGGTCTAGTGCTGTCTAGGTGAGATAGAGCTAGGACGCGGTCTAGTGCTGTCTAGGAGAGGGAGAGCTAGGAGGTGGTCTAGTGCTGTCTAGGAGAGGGAGAGCTAGGAGGTGGTCTAGTGCTGTCTAGGTGAGATAGAGCTAGGACGTGGTCTAGTGCTGTCTAGGAGAGGGAGAGCTAGGAGGTGGTCTAGTGCTGTCTAGGAGAGATAGAGCTAGGACGCGGTCTAGTGCTGTCTAGGTGAGATAGAGCTAGGAGGTGGTCTAGTGCTGTCTAGGAGAGGGAGCTAGCTCCCCGCAGCTGACTAGAAGACGAGGGAGTACGTGTGGTGAGTTACTAATCACCTTGGTTATCTCTTCACAAACACAACAGCGGAGTTGCCGAGCAGTATGTGACCGCGACAGATGGTGTACACACCACGCATTATGCTGTGTAAATGGACCCTTTAGTGCTTTGTGTTGAAACTTACGAAGTGCACTAATCTCAAGAAATCCAGCAGTGTTGTAAGTAAAATCATGTTCGGGGTCTGATTGTGTTTTAAGAGGACGACAGGGTTATGAGTCACTCTTTGGGATGGCTACAGTCTGCATACTGTGAAAGTGAATGGACCTCCTGCTAAAGGCCAGCATATCAAGTGAGGTCATGAAGGGTGTAGAAGTCTCGTGGGAGGTTCTGACGTGTGGCAAGTCCACAGACGTCACTGGCATAGAGAAAGTTCAATTTACCTGAACCTCCCCAAACCCTGACCCCGGCTGGCAATTTATGTGGAGCAGCGTGTCTCCAGGTAAAAGAGCACATGGCCTCAGAGACCACCAGCATGGGAATCTCCATTATAATAAAAATGTCAAGCCGAGCTAGTATTTCCAGCCATTAGAGAACCACCTGTCAGCCCAATAGCCCTGTTTGACATCAGAAATATGCCTTTGCGCTCCCCAAAGCAGCACCAGACACCCCAACCCCCTGTTTTAAATTGTTTTGTTTACTCAATTTTAGAAGATGTCAAGACATTTTACAGAACACATTGCAATTGGAATGACGGAAAGAATTTTCTATTTGCTCTGAATATGGAAAGGTCAGTGAAATTCGGCAGGACTTTGTGATCTGGCAATCTGAAGTACTGAAAGGTGGGATGTGCCTAAATACTGTAAGGACAATGTGTGCCAACAGAGCCTCTGAGAGCCCACTTTAGTCTTCTGAAAGTGTCGTTGCAACACTTTACAACCTAAAAGACAGAGGAGGTTTAAAACACAGACCCAGACTTCAATTTGTTGGGGTAAAGCAAAAGAAACGAACTCAAAAAGGCCCTTAGATGCAAATTTCGGCCTCAAGTGGTAAATAACATGCTTCGTTTTGGAGGAAGCTGCAGAGGGGAAGAGGCAGAGAGCAGGAAAGAGGCTAGCAGCAGTGGGGCTGAGGTGTGAAGTGCACTATGTGGATCTGCCCGGTTACGGGGCTGATGTGCGCAGGCACAGAGAGGTTTTACTGAGCACAGTCATACCAGTAGTCCCCTGGTGCATTCATTCAAACAGAAATTATAGAACAACATAACGTAAGAACAAATAGCATGCAAGAACGATATGTAGCAATTTTCCTTTGCAGAAATGTTATTGCACATTCAGCCTTCAATTTGTATGCATCACATCGTCTGGTATCATCATACCATTGCTGCTGTTCTGCGCAATCAAATAGGAAGGCTGCTTTCTATTATTAAGTCACTTGTGTTACTTTTCTCTCCATTCTTCCTTCATTTAGTCTAAAGCCATTCACGAGCTGATGTGTCATCATGTTTTTTATTCTTCTATACCAGAACAGTATTTTGCTGTCTGTATTTTTCCACAATATTTCTACAAAGAAAATTATAGCAATGTAACAATTAAGGGGGGGGTGCAGTAGGGGGCACCTATAATATATGTATTTTTTTATATAACAACTAGCATTTGGGGTGCCCAGCATAATTAGTAATAGAAGAAATGTTTTTGCATGGCTGATTGCAATCGGGCTGGTAATCCAGCGCCGGTGCTGCACCAGAGAGAGAGAGAGAGAGAGAGGAGATAACCGTGCCATCAGAAGCAGTACGATAACACCAAGGACAACCGGAAGTGCTGCTGTTGTTAATTTCACCTGAGGGAGGCAGTAGAGAGCTTACAAAGTCTACAGATCTGTTGCTCTGGCTGATCAGCTGGAGAGGCCTCACCAGGGTATTTCACCAGGTCGGCTCTCGCAATCAGAGATGAGAGACAGAATGTCCCCCAATGTTCAAAAGCAATTCATACATATTTAGCGTACAGCATAACATGAAACCCATGGATACCTTTATACCTTGGCTGCATATGTGTTCTGTAGAGATTGCCTTCAAGTCCGTCTTAAAAGACTGATGTCCCTCCAGTCATTCACGCCCCAGTGCTGCACATTTAACCCCGATGAGGGCATGCTATTAACGCTCTAACACATGGAGTGCACGGAGGGAGGATCAGGCATTCGCTCAGACTGCGCCCCCCTGGGCACTCGCGATAAGCAAAACAGATGGTTGACGACATTCAAGACATCGGTTTCCTGAGAGTTGAACTTTACTTACTTAATCATTTATTGATTTATTTTTCTATTCAATCCAAGCCGGACATAACATCACTTCCATCTCTTTCAGTCTCAAGGACGACAGAGCCGTGCCGAAGGATCGCTTTTGATCCATTGCAATATGTGATCTGTGGAGGAAAGAGTTAGAACAAGGAACCTTTTCCTGTAGACACCGACGCCAAAAGTATTTATTATACTGTTGCCACATCCAAGTGCTACCCTGACCAGATAGAACATGTATAGAACACGTGTCTGTGACTCAGACGGTAATGAACCTGGGTGTGTCACTGGATGACCAGCTGTCCTTCGCTGCCAACATCGCTGTGACAACCCCGCTCCTGCAGAGTCAGGATCCACAACATCAGGGCGATACGTCAGCACCTCACCCATAAGGCCATGCAGGTGCTGGTCCAGGCTCTTGTCATCTCGTGTCTAGACTACCGCAACTTCCTTCTGGCTGGTCTGCCTGCATGTGCCATTCGACCTCTGCAGCCCATCCAAAACTCAGCAGCCCAGCTGGCCTTGAACCTGCCCAAGTTTTCCAACACTACACCTCCCCTCCCCATCCTGCACTGGCTACCCGGTGGCTGCTCGTATCAGATTTAAGTCACTGGTCCTTGCCCATCGTGCTGCGAACGGCTCAGGCCCATTCAACTCCCAAAACATGGTCAAACCCTGTACCCCAGCTTGCTACTCGCTAACGTCTAGGGGGGGCCAGGCAGCTGCCACTTAACAAAATCCTGATTGTTTGCCCACAATGCTGGAATGAGCTCCCTCTGATACCAGGACAGCAGAAACCCTACCCGTCTTCTGTTGCTGACTGAAACCCATCTGTTAAGACTGCATCTTGAACAGATGAAAGAAAATTAAAAAAAAACGTTCTATATCTTATGTTTTTGGCACTTGATTCAGTTTATCGTTTCATCCGATGAATCTTATGAACTCGCATGATCCTTGATTCCTGGGTGGTATCGTCATGGTTTATTGCCCTTATTGTAAGTCGCTTTGGATAAAAGCGCCAGCTCTATAAACTTTATGTAAACGTCATGTTAAGCTCGAAGTAAATGAGTCATTAAAGACAGCTAGTTTTAGTATGCAGTCATTTTAGTCATTCACATCCACTTGCAGTAAATCCAGAGGCCTACTATTAAGGAGCAGGTAAGGGTGATAGTAATCATGCTGAAGGATGCTTACAGGCCTTTGACCTTTGGAGGGGATCACACCAAACCTTTCGTCTGGGAGCTGAACACCCTGTCAACTAACAAGACTATATGCCTAACAAACAAGGAGCAACGATTGCGAGGGAACCATGCAGGCTGATTCATAGTTCTTATCGGGGTCACAAGAGGAAAATCACAGGTGTGATTTTTCTTTTTATGCCCCTGAGTGGGTTAACTTGCACAGGGGGTGTTTAAGTTATTATCTGGGAGTTGTGTTGCCGTGTCAGTAGGCAGCAGCGAGGCGACCGCGTGCTCAGGGAAAGACAAAGGCAGCTATGGAGCACAGTGCTCTGTCAACAGACTCTGCTGGGTCTCCTAATTGTTTGGTGACACGACGCGCTCCAATTAGAGACTTCCTTTACCGAGACTGAACTTTGACTGAACTGGGAAGCAAACAACACCTACAAAAAAAGCAGGGTGAAGGAGAACACGCGTACTCCACGTGATATCCAACCTAAACAGAATAGGTTGTTTGTCAATACCGTCCTAAACGACCCATTGGAGAGTCGCTGGGAATTATTTGAAATGAACATATTCAGGACATGGGAATGTCTTTTCGCTGTTGCCATTATATACACATTTTATTGTATTTGTTGCTTAGGTATTCTACATTATTGACACTGCAATACTGTGTCATCCAAAAAAAGCTGCAATTTATATTGAACCTTAAAGCTTAAACCTTATAATTGATGGTCTGAATATTGTTTTATTTAGGCCCGATCGGCAGTGTTAGGCCCAGCTTCATCAACTATAGCCATAGGTGGAAATAAAACACACTGTTGTCAGTACTGACTGACAGCCTCTCCGGCCAATCAGAAGTACATCAACCTTCGAACAATCCTAAGAAGGTGTGACTGACTGGTCACTCCACTGTGTGTTGAGAAAAAAAAAGATTTTTTTTTTTTAATATATATATATATATAATTTTAAATTGAACATGGTTTATACATTCTATTGTATTAATGGCAGTAAATTCAAAATATGCAATTTCTGAAGTTCTGCCAGCCTGTCATTATCTCAGTGGTAAACCTGAAATTCGAAATAGCCTTGATCTTTAGTTTATGAAACACAAAATGTGAGCTGTTATGTCAACATTTATATATTACATAAAAACATCTAAGAAATCAAGATAAGACATGTTGTACCATTTGCAGAAGGCTACCAATTACCACAAATCATTGTTTTTGTGTGTCTATATTTTGGTCGAGATGACTTGTGGGTCTAAAATAACACACGAATTACGGGCACCACTTTATATGTCAATTTGCCGCACACAATCAATGGCGCCACATTTATCCTGGCACTATCCAAGAAGCCAATTTGGTGCAGTTTGAAATTTTCAGGGCAAAAAATAACCTATATAGCTTATTTACCTCCAGGCTGTTTTTGCTGATAAGAAGTAATTTAAGAAAAGGACCTCCAATATAAGCCTTGGCTTGTAAATTGAAGTATATTTTTACTAATGTTGTTGTGTTTTTATAGCCTGTTGACTCTAGCTTCGGCCATGAAAACCAACTATCCAGAAACCACCATTTATTTTGTTATCATCTTTATGTTGCATGCAATGTTGGGGAGTGGTGGGCGGTTGACATGTCCCTGCACTTCTCAGTATTCTCCTCCATTTCAATTACAATTGAAGGCCCTCTCGGATTTACGAAATACAAAACCCCCACCCAAACTTCATTTTTTTCTTCTTCCTGTGCATAGAGGAATTGTATCTCTATCCCATAGATTTCCTCTTCTGATACTCTGTTAACACCTACAAAAACTCCATGCGTTAGAGAAAAAATTCACCTATCAAAGTTATAGTTTTTTCTACAATGTTTGCCCATGAAAGAGAGAGTTATGAAAAGAGTTCAGTTATGTGTATTGGTGCTGATGAACAGTGATGGGAGAGTGCTGGCACGCAGCGCAACACATTTCTCTACAGTACCACTGCACTTCTGACATATCAATTCAATTCAGAGCACATTGTGCATCTGTGAAACTCAATAAGGGGGTGGTGGTGGTGGTGCTGGTGGCGGGGTCAGTGTAAGGCTGAGATATTTGCAAGTAAAAGGCAAAATGTTTTTCAAACCAGCCGGGGCTCGGCTGATCGACTGGTAACACTGTACCACCGCATTCATGAGCATCCTCGAGGTTGAAAGAAATGAATGGCGAAGACGAACCACATTGTCTAATTTCTACAATATCTTGACAATTATCTCCTTCTGGCAATATTTCCTGCTTGTATACCCAGAGGCATTACATGCAAGTTAATTCAGCTGGAAAATGACTCCATGCTGAAAAGTTCATGGTCAACCTCCTAGGCAGATATTTGTTCTTAATCCAATCCAGAAAAAGAAAAATCTCCCTTATTGCTTTTGTTAATTTCTGGCTCATAGGCACATCAGCTGGTAAAGCCACCAGGGGATATTGCACCTGGGACCCTGTAATTCAATCATTCATCATCATTCAATATGTTGTCAGATGAAAACGACATAACCACAATCAGTTGTGAACCCTGAAACCTTTTGCTGACGAGTCAATGCAAAGAGGATCAGGACTTGATGTAATATGCACTTGTTAGGCAGGTAGCTTTAAAATAGAAGGCAGCGCTCATCTCACTCCATGAGGTAGAGTGCCTGGCAGCTGCCGTCACATGATATGGCACAGGAAATATGTTGACTTCCTCTCAAGAACTTACTCACCATCGCGCAATCAACTAGCTTCTTTTTTGTTTGGCCCTGTCTTGCCCTCTGTCGATCTCTCTCTCTCTTTCCGGCTCTCTCTGTCTCCATCTGTGTCTCTTGCTCTCTCTCCCTCTCTCTCTCCATCTCCATCTCTCTTGCTCTCTCCATCTCTCTCTCCATCTCTCTTGCTCTCTCCATTTCTCAATCTCTCTCTTCATCCCCCCTCTCTCTCTCTCTCTCTCACTGTGTGTGTGTGTGTGTGTGTGTGTGTGTGTGTGTGTGTGTGTGTGTGTGTGTGTGTGTGTGTGTGTGTGTGTGTGTGTTTGTGAGTGTGCATCGGCTCAACACACACACACACGACCAAACCCACTCCTGGTTTTCACCACGCATGGCTGAGCCCTGATGAACATGTCTGAACAACAGGGAGGACAAAACACCTGTCTTCGTCAAACACATAGTGGATCATCACTGACACCTGGTCTTTGTTGGGATGTGGTCTGGTAACCCCTGGTTACCAGACAGAACAATCATTCTGAAGGTGCTGGGGCTATAGGTCTGTTGTTCTTCTTCTGCCCTCTGTAGCAATTGGGACCAAAGCGCTTTGCTGTAGATGCATGTTGTTGGAGTACATGCGAAC
>OMKX01108752.1:0-16866 GCA_900302425.1 Brosme brosme
CATGCAAGACAATTTTTAAGGCTGACGTATGCTATATGTGTTTGGCAACATTTGATTGTCTCTTTCGACCCATCATCACCTGTTGCATGTTTAAACGCCTCATTCTCCACCTGCGTCTTTTCCGGGGAAACTGCAGCTGAAGGTGTTTGTGTCTTTTCTCCAGAGTACTCTTGCTCCTTCCCCTTAGAGGAGAATGACACCTTCTCACGAGTTAAACATAAAATGCTTATGTTTGCTTAGCAACAAACATTTTTAGGCTGTAGTCTGGGAAAATAAACAAATATTTGAGGAGGACAACACAGAGGAACAGCCTACCAGCCGTAGCCCACGGTCACAGGGAAGGACTTTAGGTAAAACTCCTGAACTTCTCCACTTACAGTAATCTCTCTCCTCACATTGCAGAACCATGGCCTCAGACTTCTAACTTTTATACTACCCACACTGCTAAAAGGATAACATTGTCTGGCAATAACAGATATGCCAAACTCAAGGTTCTCCAAAGCTTGCCTGCGCTTTGACATCCTATCCAATATCAATAACAGGGGCTCAGAACACAGCTCCAGTGTCCCATACTACCACTACACTTTATCCAGGTCCACAACGCACACGGAAACACCCAGGCATCCCCTCTCCAGCACCCTGCCATAAGCATTCCTAGGGGGGGAGGGAGGTGTGGTTCCCTGGTAGTTGGAACACACCATCCGGAACAAACAGTCCAAAGGAATTGTCACGGAGGTGTATGCAAGGCTGTATAAATCGCGTTCGCCGAAATGGCCCACAACCCTCCCGAGCCTAAGCTCTTCTCTCTGTCCCTGCCTCCTGCAATACTACTTTGTCTTATCTTCTGCCAAAAACCCAAGCCAAGTGAAAGTCCATATTTCACTGCCCTTAGCCCGGCTTTACCCCCCTATGTAGCTGAATGGTTTGGTAGAACCTCCTTGATGCCAGCTGAAAGTCTTCCCTCTTCTCTCCCAACTCCTACCTATACCTCAGGAGTCCCTCGAGCAGTGAGGCCTTCTTCATTTAGCCTGATGGCCTTACAACAGCTGTCCACTAATCAAATCAAATATACTTCATCGACCCCAGGGGGGAATTATTAATGGACACCAGTGTGGCTGCCAGTCGAACACATACACGACATGCTTGCATGACAGTGTGTATTTCATGCATGCATGTCTAAGTGTATACACACATACGATTGCCTAGGTTCTAGTTGTACAGATTAACATCTCGCATTTGCATTCCTTGCTTATTCATCAGACATACATTGAACTAATTCAATGTATGTGAATGATGAACGATTAATTCATGATACATTTTTAAATTTATGAAGTGTTACCTTAATGATAACACAAAATAAGAGTACACTTATTGCACACTTCACAAGGGTGAAAACTAACAAGGCTGTAAATAAAACAGACAAAAGACTTTTAATAAAACATTTAAAGACCATAATAAACCCCACAGCTCTATATCATTATCCTAAATAATAAAAAACAACTGAAAACTTGCATTACAGTGTTGGCTTTGACACATATCCTTAATATGTATAGGAAGGGATATTTTGGTTTAAGTAATCATTTTAACAACCTATTGCAAATAAGGCTGAAGTAAAACATTGTTGTTTCAATGAGCATACGCCTGCGTGTGTGCGTGCGTGCGTGCATGCGTGCATGTGTGTGCAACATTTCATATGCATCAAAATTCAAAGGTCTGAGTGCTTCAGGAATGCAAATGGTTGTAACGGTGTGAAATAACTTAACTTTAAATGCCTCAATATACTTAAAATGGAATTGGCATGTTCGGTTGGACATATTCACCGCTGTCGAAAACAGACTTTGACATGGTACAATGTACTGTAGACACTCGTGGGCTCTGAGATGACGGGAGTCGTGGTAGGAGGAGAGGCAGCAAACAGGAAACAAAAATCACTAGTATACTACAAAATAAACTCAGATTATTCATGTAGCATTGTTGACCAATTGCAGGCAGCAGTCAATTTGGTGGCATTTGTTGGACAAGTTCTGCAGAGTTCCCTGCACACACAGCGGGGATCGAAGCCTATTGGATTTTGTATAAGTATATTGCTACCTTAGAAAATACAACTAGGGGACACTTTTTAAAAGGGAGATGAACAGAAAGCCAGAATTGACTGACCTGATGCCCGTTGGAAATGCTTGATCCAAGCAGGCCTTTAACTCTCCATGGCACATCTCCCTTTAGAGTAAACTCTACAACCTTCGAGCTCTGAAAGACTTCAGCAATATATTCCAGCATTGTATCCATGGCTGAAACAGATTCCTCGATACCTGCGAGTCTCTCCCTCTGGCTCTTGCCTTCCTGGGTGAGGTTCTTGAGCAGCTTCATATTCTCCCAGCACAGCCCCCCAACCTCTGGGGACGCGGTCGGTGCCCCTTCTTCGGCAGAAGTACAGAGTCCTCTTTGATTAGCCACAGGCGGAAATTCCGCTTCTCTTCCCCAAGTCCTCTGGATCTGGGCGAGGCCTTTCTCCAAGGATCCCAGGCCTTTGCAGACCATATCCAGCCTGTGGAGAACATCAGCATGGCCAGAGGCGATCTGCTCCACATGGCTCTCTAATTGGACCAGCTTGACCTCCATGCGTCCCAGAGCGCTCACGATACCGGAGCCAGGGATTATGCAGGGCTTCCTCACAGCTCCAGATGCGGCCCCCGAGTTATCGGCCTTGCTGCCGTCGTACATTTTAGCAATGCAGCTGGCCAAAGTTGCCGGTTTGCTCATGGCTTTTTCAAAGCTCGAAAGATGGTCAATGAGTGGAAAAGAGTAGACTGGAGCTCAGGGGGGGAAGCCTTGATGCTCTCGTTAGTCCACACCGTTGTGTTCTTCATAAGCTCTATTTTGGTGTAAATGCATTCCACATTGCTCCGGGTCCTTTAGCTCATTCAGTTCCAGCAGGCCTAATACTTGCTCCCTACGTCTTTGTCTCCGTTTGTATTTCTGTATGTGTTGCTGATACAGCACTCCTGAAATAAATACCTCCTCCCTGTTATCTTATCCATCCAGTTCTCTGTGCCCCTTCACACTCAGTCATTTGTACCCGGCCAAAATTCCAGTGGTGGCTTTGACGTCACTACCCATGTACATTGTGTAAACGCGGCATTGTGTTAAATCAGGTCGACATACATACATAATTAATGTGGATTTCTTAAGTTGAGACATGGATTTTGCCCTCATAGTTTTGATATTGCTCCCACAGTGTTGTTAAAAAAATACCTAAAACAAATATTAAAACACTTAAATATGGATGATGGCATTGAAATATAAATAAATTAAAGGGGATGCTTCCAACTCAATTATTTTTGTGTACAAGTGCCTTTTCAGAGGCACTTGATGTCATGACGAAAGGAAAAAAGGAAACAAAGGTACACTAAAGCCATGGTGTGTGTGGATATGAAGAGCTGTCTGGGCAGAGGGGGGTGTTGATGTTGGATTCGAGAGAGGGCTAAGCTACTCGGACACTTATACTATAATGCCACAGTGTGTGGTGCATTTCATATACAACATCACTCATTATAGCACTCGTACTCGATGACATGTACAAGCTTAAAAAAAAGAAGCAGAAAGTTGATGTGAGTCATAACCATGGGGATAACATAACATTTAGTGTTTAATACAGCTGTTAAAGCTTACATCAAACACTAGCATTTACACTGTTTTGGCATTTTTTCTGAACAATTTAGTTAAGAATACAATATGACGACATTTTTTAAAGTAAGGTATTGAAAAAAGCTTTGATGAAGTGTTGGTATTGAAATACCATCGTTACCTCTTACCCATTATAGTAGCAGTGGAAAACCTATTCCTAGGATGGCACTGAAATGCCCATCTGTGTATTTTGATGGCTGTAGATGTGTTCTCCATGTTTGCATGGGCAGTTCCACAAAATACCAAACTGCAGCAACAACCGCCAAGGCTCAGTGGAGAGGCTGAGGCTCCACTACACCATACTGACACCTTTGAGCTCTGGAGGGAAACCAACAACCCTGGTGGTCTAAAACGGTTATCAATTCTGTCAATGATTCCACTTTCTTCTTATGTTTGGAAGGCAGGCACGTCTCCCAGACCAGACTATCGTGAATAATAGCCGGTAATCCACATAGAATGCCTTCATAACAGAGACAAGTACATTCGGTTTGGCATCAGGATGATCTCTGGCATGTTTTTGCAAGGCATAGTTGGCGCAGCATTGGCTGTATTGTTTGGTTCCAAAAGGGAGAACTTGCCATTCGTAGACCTGGGGCGTGGTATCCAGTTTCATGCATCACCAAATTAACTGCCACAGGGCTGTGTCAGATGTCAACAGGTGAACCTGATGGAACATAGACTATGTTCCAATCTGGGGGAAAGGGACTCTGAGCAATGATGGCCCATAGCTGGTCCAGGCAGCAGGTAATTCAATAGACTTGTCTTTGCTCACCTGGAAGGAGCAAAAGACAATGTGATTATTGCCACCATGCTGAGTAACCACATGATGTGATGCCCAGGTATCCTTATCCTCTTCGGCGTAGGGTTGTAGGGTATGGTACCTCATTCCTGTAACTGGAACCAGAATGAAGAACAGGGTGCCAAAGACGCGTCAGCTGATTGAAGAGAAACAATTGCAAATGGTAGAAGAAGAGCTCCAATGATGGTGGTCAGACGGACTCCTGGGCTGGCTGTCACCAAATAGTTAATACAATACAGCCTAAAAATGTATAAACTAGATGGTCCAAGAAGGATAGTGCACACATCCAAGTATAAAGACCTGCAGCAATCAGAGTACAATGACAACATGGGCAGGGTGGATTTACTGAGCTCCTATAGAATCGCCGGCAGAACAATAAAAATGGACAGCATGTGTGATTGGTCACTTCTTTGATGTTGCCATCACAAACTCCTGGATCCAATACAAGTCGGACAGCGAAGGCATACACCAAACCTCCGAAGGTAACTCAACAGCTACTGGACTTTAAATGAATAAGTCGGCCGGAGTTGTTGCACTCGGATAACAAATCAAGGACTTCTGAT
Organism: Brosme brosme; assembly: GCA_900302425.1. Taxonomy (NCBI): domain Eukaryota; kingdom Metazoa; phylum Chordata; class Actinopteri; order Gadiformes; family Lotidae; genus Brosme; species Brosme brosme. The sequence goes on from OMKX01108752.1 coordinate 5,047, forward strand.
CCTGGTGTTGATTTGCACCATATAAACTGCATTTAAAACAGCGAGTAAGTAACCAGGCTTGTTAAGATACCAGTAATTTGTTTGTTTTTCCACGAAAGTGAAATGGCATATGTTACAAAAGTAATTCACTTTGCATGGCCCAAGTAAATGTAAGGCTGTGTCCAGGCATTCTTATCAGTGTGTATTTATCTTTAGTTTAGTTTATTTCAACAATGAAATGATAAAGAAGTTCCCTCCACTATAGAGAAACAAGAAAACCCCTAATATTTCAGATTGTGATGGCTAGAGTTATTCAATAAAGACCCAATGATATAAATAGTATTCATCATCCGAAGTTGGAATGATAGGGATGGCCTCCATTACGATACCCAAATGGAAATGTATGTCAACAATGCCATCATCCATTTATATTATCATTCTGTTTAGTGTACAGGGGATGTACACAATACAGAAATAAAGGCATACAAGCCCCAACAAATGATACATCTAGAGTCAATGTTGATTAATATCTTACTCCCTTCATCTTACCGTGAATGTGCACATGTAGTCAGACAACGCACATTTTCAGCACAGGAGATGCCCCCATTGTTATTCAGAGATCGAGCCCTTGGTCATCTCTCCTTGAATTAGTCCACAAGTCCTTTTTCGATTAATAGAAATGCGTGTAAGCTTGTCACTTGGAGTATGAAGACCAGGAGAACGCAGTGGAAAAGTAGAGCAGCTCTTCAACCGAGCAAGATGATTACTGATATGTTATCTTGTCCTCCTCTGCTCTGGTATGAGGACTAACATGTATGCAGGAGGGTATCGTTGCTCCTTTGTGGGAGATAGCAGCTGTGTGAGATTAGGCAGGGTATGCAGGAAATGTGAGTGTGCAGTTGTATTATTAGGCACAGAGATTGGACACACATTATTTTATATATAGGCTATATATATACACGGTCTAATGATGGTACGGTGCAATTTTATGGGGTCGCAGTTCGGTGCAGTCAACAAAAGTTGATACCTCATTAATTTGGGTAGACAATATTTCCCATCTTATTGTCATTCTATAAAATTTAAATTGCAACAAAATTTAAATTTTAAATTTTAAATTTAAAAATAATGTACCACATCCTGTCATGTTTTATCCGTGTTTTTTACTTACAAGGGGGTGTGCTTAAAATTAATCATTGGCACAACAGACGCGGTTGGATCAAGGTGGAGTGTCAGAGATGTATCATACCATGTTACCTACAAAATAGAATATAACGAGTCATATTGTGGGGACATTTGCTCTCAAAATAAAAAAAATGTAGCGCCGTTTCCCTGGAAATACATGGGGTCTGACAAATACGCAGAACACACATCTGTAGTGTACGACTCCAGCATCAGATATGCTTTGTAGTCCCCGTGGTCGACTCAGCCAGACAATTTGAGCTAGCTCGATTGCAACTACAATGATATTGGCAGAATTAAAAGGATTGACACATTCACATGTATTTAAAGCAAGCAACATCGTGTCATGTTAGAAATCAATGGCGGAGTATTGTTCATGGTGAGGTGGCAATTTTTCATTTCAGCACCGCTAGGTCTGCAATCAAGTAACTTGTGATATTGCAGCTTTTAATGTAGTCCAAATGAGACCAGAAAGCATTGTATAAGTAGGATTTTTTTAGGCATTCAGGCTTCCTCAAGGCCTATTTTAAGTGTTGTGGAGGATTAACACCATCTAGGTCTGTGTGAAATTGGCATAAAACTAACTCATTTTGTTCTTTTGAGTGTTCTGGTAGTACTGCATTTCAAATTAGATAAAATTAACAAATAAAATTGTGATGAAATTAAACATTTAATTTAATTGGTTGTGTCAAAGTTGTAACACCATAAGTAATCAGTAAACATTTGTCACATGTTAAGGTAGAAAGTGAGTTGACATTGCATATGACATAAGCTTATGGTATTATGCTAAATCAGGGAGGTCTCTTAACATGTAGAATATAAAAACATTGAACTTTAACTTTTTACTGCTCCAGGTAGCAGTTTGAGGGTAAGTATAATACACTAAAAACGACATGACTTGTCAGGTCAAAGAGTAATAGAAATTGTCAACTAGAGAATTTCTCAAAATACACATTCATGTAGCGATTTCACTGTTGCAACTAACAGGCATAATAGTATAACAACTTTCATGCAACACATGGTGGTGTGGACATGGAATAGCACAGAATATATATATATATATATATATTTAAGGAAAACCAAACCCTAAAAAAAATACTTGAGACCAAGTTTTAGTGGTGACATTGAAGTGCCATGGATTGATCCTGGTCCAAACCTTGATTTAGATGCATGTTTTAAAAAATGTGAATGCTCAAATTGCATGCTATTGTATTAATTACCTGTCACTGGCAGTTTAGAGTTACTAGGTAACCAGATCAAACATTGTGGCTACACCTCCCAAATCATCTTGTAGCGAGTGGGAGGGGCTTGTGTAAGACTGAAATCCAGAACAGCAGTAAAGCTCTGTCCCTTCCCTAAAGAAAAATGAAGCTCCAGATGTGGGTCAGAAGGCATTTTTTTATTCATACAAACAGGGTGTTTGGTTTTCCTTTAACAAAATGATTGCTCATCAAAAAAGGCAATTATCATAAAAATATGTCAATTATCAGTTTGCGGTTGGTTGACCTTTGCAGGAACTGGGAGATGGTGGCCATGCTGGGGAATTGCAAAAACAAGTTATCAATGGGACAGTTAATACCTGATGCAACAACTATTTAAACAATTCTATAAATTCCAAATTAAGTTTCTGTCCCCATGCTTGAAATTAAGCACACAAAATACGGTGCAAAAAACACCCCAAAGAAAAGAAAAAATGACCTTTTGCCAAAAGGCGAAACTTGAACAGCTCAGCAGGTGGTCTGGCCCAGGAGAGCCCGGGGAGGTCTGGCCCAGGAGAGGTCTGGCCCAGGAGAGGTCGGGGGGGTCTGACCCAGGAGAGGTCCGGCCCAGGAGAGCCCGGGGGGGACTGGCCCAGGAGAGGTCCGGCCCAGGAGAGCCCTGGCCCAGGAGAGGTTCGGCCCAGGAGAGCCCGGGGGGGTCTGGCCCAGGAGAGCCCTGGCCCAGGAGAGGTTCGGCCCAGGAGAGCCCGGGGAGGTCTGGTATGCTTAAGTCACGGGTCCACATCAGGAAGTCTGGCCTCATGCTCTGCTGTGGATCAATGCGATAAGACATAAATCCCAAACATAAGACAAGGTAAATGTTTTGCTGGGACTTACTCCTTACCCTTAGTCTTCCTTCCAGGTGACGGATTAGTCTTCCTTTGATGGCCACAGCATCCACCGGCTCAAGCGGTGACTGGGAGGTCTGGGCAGGTACGAGTACTGCAGTGGAACAATGCAATACCTCAAAACTCATGACACTTGATTCAGTATCCACCTAGAACACCTAATTAGAAAAGAGGTGATCATGATATCCACAAATAATGCAATACGTTGGTGCAGCTCCATAGAGATATATTGCAAACATACCTGATGAATATTTGAACCAATAAGAACATCAATCTTACGCAAGTTAAAAGATTGAGGGATAAACTCACCGCTAATGTGTCATGAAGAGACCACGGCGACGACAGCCTCCACCGGTGGTGACTGCAGCCTCCAACGGTGAGCTGATGGAAACTTCTAAACTATTACTTATTCCAAATGACAACTGGTTTCACTAACTAAAGGAGACCATGACTTGGCGTTATTTGATTGAGTCACCCAAACACAGCATGAGGACCAACTGCCCTGCTTGGATTCACATTCCATTAGAAATCCCAAATTATGACCACTTTAAATGTTATGAAGATGGCTGTAATGTGCTGAATGTCAACACACCTCTTCCCTTTCAAGGAACTCTAGTGATGAATAGAGTTGAGCTGGCAGGTCTCCAGGGACGTATGAAACAATATTGTGGTGGGACTACTTACCGTTGATCTTCCTTCCAGGTGACAGTTCGGTCTTCCTTTGATGGCAAAAGCATCCACCGTTGACAGAGTTCTGGTCAGGTACACTGCAGTTGAACAACGTGATATGTCATAACTCATGACACATAATTCAGTGTCCACCAAGTATACTTAATTAGGATGATAAGGTTAATCATGATATCCCAAAATACATTTAAAGTTTGTGCAGTTACATAGAGATTCCCATCAATATAAACAAAACCAATTAACAATATTAGCCAATGAACAATATAACCGATAATAGCAATCTTAAGTTAAAAGATTTGCTCCTTACCGCTGATTTCTCGAAGGAGACCATGGCGACGGCATCCTCCGGCGGTGGCGACGGCATCCTCCGGCGGTGGCGACGGCATCCTCCGGCGGTGGCGACGGCATCCTCCGGCGGTGGCGACGGCATCCTCCGGCGGTGGCCATGGTAACAGGACCAGGAAATATGGGATAAACAAGCAGCATTTTGTGAAACAAGAATCTGTAGTCTCATCTACAAATGTTCTCTAAAAAAAAAATTAACAGTAATTGCCGTCCCAAGCAAAAACCTCCGCACTGGAATCCACAGATTCACAAATGTTGCATTGAAAAGGCATTGTGAAGGTTTACCTTCTGGACAGGATGAGTCAGGGAGTGTCGAGTCTTCCAGGCAACCAGCTGCATCCTTGGCTGGAGGTCTCTCCAGGGACCTGCTCCTCATCTCCTTGATATGGGCAAACAGCCAGTTATTTACTCCTCAAGATTTATAAAACTGGTCAATACAAAATACATTTACCGCACAATGTTGAGGTCTTCCAAATCCTGATTTCTCCCAAGTCATCACTACATTCGCAACTGTGTAGAAGAAGGTGGTTATATACTAAGCTACATTGATGCTGCAAAAGTGAAGATGATCTGAAAGGTGAAAAGATTATGGAAACTCACCTAAAGTGCAGCCAACACACTTGACCCCATACCATAGATTATACTGACCCTAGAGGAAAAAGACGACTTTAGTACAAAAGAGACTTCCCACTCGTTTTAATAATTTATAAAAAAGGTAAAAATAGCAACTCACCAGGCTAGCAGCCAGCCTTGGTAAACTCAGGCATTTGCATTCTTCTAAGGAAAGACAGTTAATTAATACAAGTTAATTCATAGAAAGTATTAACACATGAATCATGGCAACTTACTTTCAAAATGTGGGTTCCTTCCCGTCTTCAGGAAATTTTCAAACACGCATTTAAAATTCGGCAGTGGAAGTGCTTGATGAAAATTCGTCAATGAAACTTAATCTCTGAAAATTCGTCTCCGAAAGGTGAGCCACTGCTAACATCCCCTTCTATTGGACCTCCATAGACTTGGGATTAACATCCCGCTTGCCTAAAATGAGGCCACTTACAAAGCGCAACTGAAGGGAACTGCCACGTTCAACAAGTCAAAAACCCCAATAGAAATGTTCAAAAGCATGCCATCAGTGCATCTTTCCTCAAACCAAACATTTTGAGCCGCAGCACAACAGCAGTGTGCCACACTCAGACAACGTAAAAACAATTCAAAACAAACATTTTACAGAATCAAATACAATCTATAGCAGCAGAACTATATGAAGAGGAAATTGAAAGAGTTGAAGAAATGAGTATGTCTGTATGTAGCTGGGGAAGAATCTTTCTCAAAGCTCTAGTTTACAACAACAGGACACCAAATACAACCAAATCAATAAACCAACATGGTCAAGTTTAAGTCTTTGTCATTTCGGTCTTGTCTCGTCCTTCAAGGCTTCCTGTGGAAAACATGTTTTGCTCTAGTCAGGTTTCTTCATAGCGTCCTGTTGGAACCTTGGTGGACATCAATGAGGTTGATTAACTGGGATTCATAGTACCGACATTGTGGTTGGCCATGGCCAGCAGTCATTCCCATTGACTGCACAGTCAGCCATGCAAGTTGAACTGTTGTCAAGATCCGTTTGATAATTTTGCAACATGGACACCGTGTCACGTTGTTAGCAGTGTGGTGGTTGTGGAGGACCTCCCACCACCCAAAATCGTCCTAGGCAAACAGACGACCATATGGCCACCCGGTTTGAGGGCCAGAACAGTATTTGGGTGGAGGTCGGAGGGCCAAGCAGTCAGCAGGTGGAGCAAAAGGCAGCCTGGACTATTGGACAGTCTGAGGGCCAAACAGGTGGAGGTGAGGGCCACATGGTCTACGGGAGGATGACGGGCCAAGCAGTCCGTGGGTGGAGAAAAAAAAAAGAGCGACAGCTGGATAAATGGCTTAATGGATGTCGGGGGGCCAAACTGGTGGAGGTCAGCTGGCCACACGGTCTTCGGGGTGGAAGAAGGCCGTCCAAGCAGTCTGCAGGTGGAGAAGATAAAGGGTAGATTAATAGTACTAAACAGGTGGAGGTCGGAGGGCCAATTAAGCACGGTCTTCGGGTGGAGGTCAGAGGTCCATGCATTCTTCTTGTGGAGGTCGGAGGGCCAAACGGTCTTCGGGTGGAGGAAGGCGGGCCAAGCAGTCTGTGGGTGGAGAAAAAGAAAAGGTAGATTAATGGACAGTGCCAAATGGGTGGAGATCAGAGGGTCACATGGTCTTCGGGTGTAGGTCGGAGGGCGACTCGGTGGAGTCAGCGGGCCACACTGTCTTCAGGTGGAGGTCAGAGGTCCACACGGTCCTCGGGTGGAGGTCAGAGGTCCATACGGTTTTCGGGTGGAGGGCCACATGGTCTTCGGGTGGAGGAAGGCGGGCCAAGCAGTCAGTGGGTGGAGAAAAATAGGTAGATTAGGGGACAGTGCCAAATGGGTGGAGGTCACACGGTCTTCGGGTGTAGGTCGGAGGACGACTCGGGTGGAGGTCAGCGGGCCACACGGTCTTCGGGTGGAGGTCAAAGTGCCACACGGTCTTCGGGTGGAGGTCAAAGGTCCTTGCATTCTTCTTGTGAAGGTCGGAGGGCCAAACGGTCTTCGGGTGGAGGAAGGCAGGCCAAGCAGTCTGTGGGTGGAGAAAAAGAAAAGGTTGATTAATGGACAGTGCCAAATGGGTGGAGGTCAGAGGGTCACATGGTCTTCGGGTGTAGGCCGGAGGGCGACTCGGGTGGAGATCAGCGGGCCACACTGTCTTCAGGTGGATGTCCACACGATCTGCAGGTGGAGGTCGGACGCCCCCACTGTCTTTGGGTGGAGGTCGGATGGCCCCACTGTCTGCGGGTGGAGAAACTGAACTAGACAGGTGGATTAATGGCTTAAATGGTCAGAGGGCCACAAGGTCTTCGGGTGGAGGTCAGAGTGAAACGCAGTATCAGGGTGGAGGTTGGATGGCCAGGCGGTCTGCGAGACCGCATGGCTGTTCGGACGTCTTCGGCTCGAGGAACCTTTGTCCAACACAAGTTGGTTTTATTTTAAAGTTGTCCGACTTTGAAGTGATGAATTTGTAAAATTGGAAATTTGTTGATGACTTTGAGCAGCTCCACCTTGAGTTAACCAAAAAATATGAAATTCAAGAAGGGGAGTAGCTGAATGATGTTCTCCGGACGTTGTCGTTTGATGAAATTGACAGTTTTATAGTTGACGATTCTTCAGTTTCGGCGGGGTTAGTCAGGTCACATGTCAGTTGGTCAACCCCAATGTCAAGACAGCCACTGGAATCAAGGCACAAGACTCAACATAACAATAACTTAATTTAAACTCAGCAAAAGGTCATGTCAAGTTTAAGAGGGGAAAAAAGGGGATAGCACGTGTGTGTATGTGAAGAGGCAGAGACAGAGCAAGGTGTGGTGCGATCATCAAGAAAAACATTTTGCAAGCTCAAGAAACCAGCCAAGCTCCAGCAGAGCCCAAAATCACTACACTCCAAAACGAGCACAAAACCAATAGGCTCAAACAAGGACCAATCTAAACTTAACAGCTAAGCTCGAACCAAACTCTATTCATTTCAACCAGCGCATAGATAAAGATAAGTTGGGTACTCACGGTTCTGTTGTCCTTATGGCGTTGGAGCGCTCATTCGTTGTGGCCATTATCTGACAAGTCCGGTGATCAACAAAAAACCCGCGGCACGCAAACGCCGAAATTCGGCTCCACGCCGCAAGTGTTCACGATGGAACAGCTTAAAACGAACCGGTCCGCAGTTTGCTAAACTACTCTCTCCACATACAACATACTACCGTGACGCCGAGTTGAAAAGAGAGTGAAGACCAGCCGCAGCCCTTAATATAGGCGCTTGGGGTCACAGGTGAATTTAATTGAGCTAATGAGAATTATTCTGTTCAGTAAGATGTCTGTAAAATAATTTGATCATTCTTAATGTCTACTGGCATATCAGATTGCTTGGTCGGAACTACCCGTGATAACTTTTAATGCTCACTTTCTCTTAAATAAAACTACACTTTGTAGTGCCAATAGCAGTGGCTCCCTCTTGTAACTGGTTAAAAATCTTCAGACCAAAAAATAACCAGACAGGGATGGTGAAGTAACTCAGAGATTAGGACATATGCATATTACAGGAATCTTAAAATGCTTTCTACATCGTCATTAATTACACCAATAATTACACCAGCGACATTTTCGATTAAAGATTATATTTAAAATGACATAACGTATGACCAGAACATTAAAAATAATTCCCAACAACATCCAACATCTTTATTTCCCTTAAAACCTTAAGACGGCTCACTTTTATAATGAAGTGTCCATAAAAAGTTTATCATTTAACATTTACTCCTCAATTAAGGCAAAAACTATGTTCTAACGTGTTGGTTCAGCAAAAATATTCACAGAAAAGCACTTGTTTTTAATGATTATGCTGTGTTTCAGGTGACCATTTCAGGATTTGTAACCCATGAAGGCCGGACACATAACAGTGCATGTAGAAGGACAGAGTGCTTCAATTGCAGGCTTGATCCAGTCATCCAGCCACCTAATCCACGTCCAAGTCTGAGTTCTGGAGCTGCCATTGTCAATCGTCTTTGGTTGTCCGTCTCTCCTCTCAACGTTTCACAGGTTACTTTTTCAAAGTACTCCGTATATTGCAGTGGTATCTATAATATGAGCCGCTGACCCAGGATCTTGCGGTTGATTTCAGCCAACGCCACAGAGAACACAAAGGCCTTCTCGTCAGAGAGATTTGCATAGATGTCCACTTCCTTCTCCTGTTTTTCTGTAGAGATAAAATACAAGTACAAAAAGTTGTTTTATTAATGCAGCATTACCATACTAAACCACTGTGTTTAAAGTTAACTCATGCAGTACTTACTGCATGAGTTAACATACTTGCAGCATCTCATTCAAAGAATTAAGTTGTTTTAGTTTTTTGGTCAGTTATCCGATGGTAAGCCATCTATAGAATGAAACTCTTCAAAGCAGTGTCTCCTGGTGGGCATTCAGGTTGGTAGAACAAGGGGAGAGAGGATCGGTAAGCAGGACTGAAGGAGGCAATGAGACCAATTACTGCATTTCCGAATTTGAAATGATCCAAATGGTCCAAATCTCCTTGCAGTCTCTGTTAAATTCATGCTATTCTGTGCATTACCTGTTACTGGCAGTCTTGGGTTACCAGGGAATGTCAATCAAACATTCTGGGTAGACCCCCCCACATGTAATTGCAGAGAGTGAGAGTGCCTTGTGCAGGAAATAGTGAAAGCCTGTAAAGAAATATAGCCCCCGCCCTTAAATGTGTGAAATTTGCTATTATTTATTTCAAACACAATTTTTTTTTTGTTACATTGCTTGATCAGCTCTCATTTGACCAGATGATCAGCAGATCACCAATCAGCCATTTAGCATTTATCGGCCAATAATGATCAGTTGCTGTCTGATCGATCGGTGCGTCCCCATTCAATATGGTAAGATCTTGAAATACCTCACCAGACAATATGTTTCCTTAAATGTTTATTTTGTGGGGAAATATTCGCCTCTAGTCAGAACCCGAGCCATGTATCATTGCATTGCACCATCCTAAAATAAATTAATAAAAATTACCCTTCTCTTCCTCCGGTTTCTTTAACCCGACCGTCTTGGGTCGTCCGCGGCCCCTGCGGATCGGGTCCGACTGGCTGTTGGACCGCGAGTGCCGCCTGTTCTCCAGGTCGTTCACCATGGGAGAGTCGATGTGGTCTCGACGGATACGCTCCGTTCTTCTCCGCTTTGGGTCCAACTTTTCTGAAGAAGAAAACGCAGCGATGATGAATATTACGTAAAAAAATGTGTGTAGTATTTGCAACGCATATTGAATGTTCTTGATTTCATGATTCCAAAAGGGACATTACATCAGTGGGTAAGCAAAAACAAGTGGTTAAAAAAAGGAAATTTAAACAATCAATAACTGGAAGCAGAAGAGGTAACAGTACGCCTTAACATCCATCTTGATACAAGAGAAATAGTGAGACTGATTTGACAGATCCATTTCAGTACTTGAAATTCCTGAACACTGAATGACTGGAGCATAAAGTATATCCCCGTTAAGGGTTGATGCCCTCCATGCAGATAAAATCCTGACCGGGGAGATTTGAGGTATATGGTATTGAGATGTTGAATTTCTTGGATTAAATAGAAACTTTACCTGCTATTGCTGAAGATGGCCGATCATTTGGCTTTGCACTGAGCAGCTTCCGGCTAATAAATATATAGCCACACGTGCAAGACTTACACGCAACTGGAATCTAGAAAGAACAAACAAACGAAAGATGGGTCATTAAATTGGTCGCTGGAACATGATTTAAGCCTATCACTTTCTGAGACCAAGCCAGTTAAATCTATATCTCTGAGGGACCTGTGTTTTTTTGTGTTTTGACTTAAATAATTCTTTCTCAAAAAACAAGTGTTGACAATAGATATTGGGAATTGTTTCACCCATGTTTGATCAATTCACACTACTGTAAACTACTGGGATTTTTTTTTGTAACAAGTATCTGTTAATTAGTACAGACATAATTTATAAACTACTTTCATTACTTTGTTACTTTTAACAAAGAGTTTTCACATGATCATGACTACAATAGTAATCCTAATCTCACCACCGGGCCGGGAGGAAAATTCAGCTAACGCTTTCGGGCCATAAAATGTAATTCACCATGTGCATCACACTGCTTTTATCTCAACAGCCTACGCTAACTGCTAGCAAGGCTGTAGCGAGCCAGCCCAATATCACAGAATCAATCGGCATTGAATGCATCACACAACAGTAACAAGGCAAAGGAGATAATCAGAAAGATTATCCAGGTCATGGCATGATAACCATCCATCCTTCATTGTTGTAGAGCAGGGATTCCAATGTTTAATGAAGTACTTCAACCCACGTTATACAATTCCTGGTACACTTTTTTTTTTTTTTTAACTCTGCACAACACAGATTCAAACCACGTTCATGTTTTTTTAGATGGTGCAGTCTGTCGGTTTCACTTTGGATTTATTGAAATTGAGTGTTAGCATAATGTCCATGTTGAGCTTGCCTGCCCAGTGGCTGGTCGAAAACTCAAATAAACCATGTACGTGTGCAAGAGACGTCTGGATCACATCTCTCTTTGCAGTGCATGGCTAACACGGTGCAGTTGGCAGTGCCGAAGGCTTCATGCCTCAGCGATTCAGTTGCAGTAGCAAGGAAGACTTTATAAACAATCATCCTTCCCATATTCACGTCTCTATTATCCAGGCACACTTTGGTCAGCCATTAGGCTAACTATCACTATCAAAGGGACTGCAGCAAGATGCGCCGATCCGATGGAAAAGCACATGTAGTATATGGTGCAGAGCCTGACAGAACAGAGACAAGCGCATATGCTGGAAACTGCAATGAGTACTTTACTTAGTCTTTTTTCTTTCTCTGTGCAAAAGGTACAAGAGTTGTCCTTTCTCAGCTGAGGTCAATGAATT
>OMKX01108794.1:0-13505 GCA_900302425.1 Brosme brosme
GGCACTGGGTCTTGAAGAATCCTATGTTCCGCACCAATACAAGCCGACTATTTGAATTCGGAGTCCTGTACCGAAACAGCAGCCCTGCCCTAAACTTGTCCCAGCTCAAATACAGTGGCCCATATGCACATTCACTAGCAAACTATTACATAATGCAATCAAACGGCATTGGCTATAGGGCTTAGTGTGTTTTTAGGTAAACACAGAACAAAACTCCTATTCTGCAGCCCCTGTGTTGGAAAATGTTTGTCTATGTTGTCTTATCAGTCAAAATGGCTGCTGTTCAGGCACCAGGTCTCATGATTAAACCGGCCATTAATTTGAAGCATATAAAAAAGCCACTCTTACTTCTGCATTATGATTCATTTCCAAGTTCCACAGGATGTTGTGGCGGGGTGACATGTCAGAGACATGTCCTCAGAGACTAGTAGTATACAGCAGAAGTACGTGATACCTCCAATATAAAAACTAGGGGTGAAACTCATGGTGTGGTGCGATACGGTATAGGGCTGGGTATCACTAGGTACCCCACGATACGATACTATCACGATATTTTACCCACGATAACGATAATATCACGATACAGCGATTCTGCGATTATCGATATATTGCAAGAAATTTCACCCACGATACATCACGATATCTGTGTCACTGAAGAAATTCAGAATTTATTACAAAAACATTTTATGCAAAGTAACAGAAAATTAGAAAACAAAATAAATGCAGAAAACATTTCATTGCTTAGTAATCAACTTTTCTGTAAACAATGGACACAGTGCTGCTGAACAAGCAGAATCAAATTGTTTTATGAACACAAAGAACAAAGTTAACACAGAGCAAAAATAAAATTCAACTGAATCTGTAATGTGCAAACGTTTCAAAACAGCATGTTCTTCTTCAGGAAGAGCAACTGGTCAGCATGCTCAGAGGTGAGACAGCTCCTTTGAGAGCTGATTATGTCACCTGCTGTAGAGAAGACACGTTCCGCAGGTACACTGGTCCCTGGGACACAGAGATGTCTTTGGGCCAGCTTGGCAAGGAGTGGGTAGGCTTGAGCATGAGACTTCCACCAGTGCAACGGGTCATCAGTCAGTGCTAGTGGTGGAGCATCTAGGTATTGCTTGACCTCTCTTTCTGCCAAGGAAGAAGCCGACAGTCGTTGGTGGGTCATCTTGAATGTCTGACCAAGGAGATCAGTGAGCGCAGACTTCCTCTTCCTTGGTGTGTGTGCACTCACTGCGCTAGTCTCTGGAGTCTGTGGGTCAGGGCTTCCCTCCTTGTCGTCAGGGCTCACTTGAAATGTATCCATGTCTGCATCATCTTCCTGTAAGAAAATGGACAGTGATACCATTTACATTTCTAGTTAAAAACATGTTTTTAGGTAATATAAAGTCTCAAAACTATTGCTATGAATTTACATTCTTCTGCATGTCTTTTTAATAACAACAATAACTTCAATTTATAGAGATGAATTTATTTTGTTAAATAGATTTTTATATATGTATGAATTAGATAATGTGTATATGGCATTTAGCAGTACTTGAAGGCAGAAAAGAAGAGAAAAAACTGAGAAAAAATGACTTATTAATGTCAAATTCATCTTAATAATACCTTGAGAGCAGCAGCCATTTCCATTAATTTGGTGTTTGTGTCCTGGGCGTCTTGTGGCAATAGGAACTGCAGAGACTTAAACCTGGGGTCTAAGGCTGACGAGATGCGCAGGAACTTTTTCTCCTCCATAGAGTCATAGCGCCTGGACAGGTCTCGGTGGATGGCGGTCTTGATCTCTCTAACGAGAGAGGAATCTTCAATGGTGGCAGTGGTGTCACTCAAAAGCTGGGCAAGGAGCGGAGCAATTATGGAGATTGTTGGGCTCTTCTCCTCGCACATGATTTTTGTTGCCACCAGCATTGGCTTGAGGGCTTGCACAACCTGTTCGGCATTTGAGATGTCGGTCTCAGTCAGGGTGCAGATGTCACTAGTGCTCTTTCTTACCTTAATGAAAGAACACAGGCAGACAGAATGGAACTTTCATTAAAAACATCAATTAAATGTACATTTTGAATTTTCATAATTATATTATTACACTACATTCGCTTGTAATTTGTAACCTGCTCAGAATTCAACTTGCCTATGCCTTAATGCAAGAACAGAGCCACATAGAACAAGAAATCATGAGATAATATTACAATTATGAGCATATTTCAATTTATATTTTTTCACAAACACAACATTATTAATTTAATCTACATATGATGCATAAACAAAACACTTACACACACAGACTCAATACACAAACGTTATGCTATCAGCAAAAATATTACATTATATTAGAATAAATAAACCTACCTCAGGAGATAAGAGGGCAGCACAGACGGCAGGCTGCTGCTCAAGGAACCTGGCCAGCATCTCATAAGCGCTGTTCCACCGTACAGCAACGTCTGTGATCAGCTTGTGATGTGGCAGTGCAAGCATCCTTTGGTTTCTCTTCAGTGCATCGGCGGCTGTAGTGCTTCTGTAAAAAAACGTCGAAATCCTGCGGACTCTCCCGGTCAGTCGAGCAACAGCTGGCACTTTCAGTGCGTGCTGTGCAGCAAGGTTAAGCACGTGTGCAAAACACCGAACGTGTTGGTATCCAGTTAGCTCAACAGCAACAGTCATATTAGATGCGTTGTCAGTGACAACCGCCGGGTCTTTCCCCGTGAGCTTCCACTCTTCCGTAGCCTTCCGTATGACTTCTGCCATGTTGGCACCGGTGTGCGACTCGGACATCGCCCGGGTCTGGAGAACATAGGACCGCAGTTCCCACTCCAGAAGAAAATGAACAGTGAATGTCACAAATGATTCTGTGGCCCTGGACGTCCACGCGTCGCATGTAAGTGCAACTCTCTCAGCAGACTGAAGTGCGTTTTCCACATGTGCTTTCGTCTCTGTATACAAAGCGGGAATTGCTTTTTCAGTGAAGTATTTCCTACAGGGTATGTCATATCTTGGTTCCAGTGTATTTAACATTCGGCGGAAACCTTCATTTTCAACTACACTGTATGGTCTGAGATCTTTACAAATGAAGCAAGCAATGGACTTTGTAATACTTGCAGCCCTGGGGGACCCAGAAGGAAGCTTTGCTTTAAATGCAGTGTTGATTGTAGGCTGGCTTACAGAAGCATTCCTCTCCTCCGCGGCAAGCTCGGGATGATGACGGACAAGATGGCTGTGCATGTTCGTTGTGTTGCCCGTGTACTTGACCTTAGCGAGGCAGTTCTTGCAGATTGCGAACTCTTTATCGAGCGTTGCACTGTCAGTGTGGTAAAAGCCGAAGTGGGCCCAGACTTTTGATTTGAAAGTCGACGGTGCATCTTTCACCGGCTTTGGTCTGTTTCCGTTTTCGAATCCCCCGCCTTCCGCCATTCCTCCGTATGCGTCTCCCTCTTCTTCTTTGTTTTTCACTGACTGCAGTGGACTTCACTCTAGGCGAGTGAAGTGGACTTCACTCTAATTCATGAGCGCCTCATGTGGGGTCTTGAAGTAGTGACTCTGTATATTAAATCTGTAGCGGGTTTTTGTGAGAGAATCTGTTTAGAACGGCTGTATGTTTATTGTTTAAATATCGATATTTGGCGTCAGCATATCGATAACGTCCCGCAAGACGAAATATCGCGATATGTCGTAGTATCGATATTTTGGCACACCCCTAATACGGTATGGTGTAAGGCAAAATCAACGCCTAAAATTGTTGAATTTGAATTTGTATTTTCCATTTATTATTATAACAGCACGGATAGCTTGGTCTCCGGCAGCACATGGAAAAAAAACAGTAGGGCCTGCTTTATAGCATAAAATTTGATTTAAACACAACTTTCACAAGGAACCAATGCATAGACCATAGCATATGGTAAACTTAAGTCACACAGCAGTGCCTTAAACAAAATAGGACCACTTGAAACTATCAGTCTTTCAACATGAAATCAAAGTGTGACTGTGTCTTTCTGTCTTCATAATGAAACGAGCAGTAAGGTAGCTCTCTGTAGCTCTAGATGACCAGCTGTCCGTGGTGGGCACAAGAGAATGGTTTCTTATATCATCAATGTGTTCCTTTGTTTTGTTGTTTGAGGCACGTGTAACTGTCATGGCAAAATGTGTGCGGGAATTAATAGTCTATTGATGGGTCAAGCATTGTAAACATGTTCTTGAAGCTCTTACTCTCTGCCAAAGGGAAGGGTCTCATATGTGCCGCCATCGCTGCGGAGATCTCTTTGGACCGGCCGGGGTATCAGCTGCATGTGTTTGCCTGAAGGCTGAGGGGAGGAGATGTTTGATAGCCCTTTACTTTATTCAACTAGTCCCGCCGTCTGTCTCATCAGCTTGAGACGTGTTTGGGCGCCGTGGGCCACCCACTCCATTGTTCTCCTATGGGCAAAGGGAGGGGCGGGGCCGCGGGCCCGGCAGTCTGGTGAAGAGGGGTCTCGGGGTCTGAGCCCTAGCTGATTGTGTAGCTGATTGTGTGTGTTTCAAACTTCCCGTGCTTGAGGAAACTGCACCCAACCTAGTCACACACACGTTTTCAACCGCGCATCAAGGGAACACGCCTTGACTTGTATGATAACACCTTCTATTTGAGCCTCTTATTCAGATACCATCTGTTTACCCCAACACAGATCTGTATTGATATGTACAACGGTAGGGTTGTTTTATGATTTGTTGAAACAGAGCTGTTTTCTCAAGTGGTCGGGCTCCTATCTCGTGTTGGAGTTCTCTGACAGTCCACTTGTAAGCTTAAAATGTACTTGCAATTCATGGGCGTGTCCCCTTTATGGTACTCCAATCTGACCTCCTGTCGCTGGCCAGGCCCACAGGTGTCCTCTAGTCCAGCGAGGAATGGAACCCACACGTGTGCAAGTGTTGCTGGGTTTCACCACATGTTAAGGCAAGCTAGATGGCTGCAGGGACGCAGGAGTAAACACAGTGCTGGAAGACGGTGAGCACTGGGCTGTTTAAAAACACCACCCTGCTCAGCTTGCTTCATTCCAGTTTGATCTGGATGAAAAAGAAGAAAAACAACCAACTGATCTAGTCGCGTTTTTGTGCGTGTGCCTTTGTTTACTTGAAGTTGGTGGACCAAATATACCATTTAAATGCTGTAGTTCAGTGAGGTAACAGTTGGTCAATACTTGGATAGTTGTCTGTGTGCTACAGAGCATCAGAGGCGTATTGGCACACATGCCAATCAAAATGAACTGACAAGTCATATGTTTCTGTGTCCCTCCGAACAGGTTATATCCTGAGCTTGGTGCTCTTGACCCTGCCTCGACAACACCTGGTCAAACTCTACCTGTATGTCCTCACCGCTCTGCTGCTCTACGCTGGCCACCAGGTCTCCAGGTACGCTACACAACACTATGGACTATGGAGATGCATTAGTTTGATTTCTGCAGAGGTTGAGACACGTCAGCTCCACCTTTTTAAAGGTATAATACGGAGTTACTCTCGATCCAAACAATAACAGAGACTTGGTTTGATGATGTGAAGTATCATGGCATGGTGTATGCCCAGGAGATGGGCAACAGCACTCCTCTATAGAGCCACCGTTTGGTCAATATTTCTACACACTAGGCAAATTACAAAGTACCCTTCCCTAAACAATAGCCTGACTTAAATGCAATTAAACTGGAGACATCTCGCATTTCAAAATGTTCCCAATGGATTGAATCTCTGTATAGAATGTATTTAGCTCTACCACAGTAAGAAGCAGGTAAAGAACTGCGTGGCCAGTGGAGCTCCTGTGTGGGTGTAACTCACACAGACTGTATATAACACAGGTTGAATTAACTTAACATAGACTGTATTTGGTAAACTGGCCTAACATAGGTGTACATTGGTAGAATCTACTGAATTACAGTTTTGCGTGTTTCCCTGGAAGTTCAGGCATATGACGCCATTGACATGCAACCAAATGGAACGAACCGTTACCGTGATTACTATTAGGGGTTTCATGCTACAGTTGGAAACTATAACATACACAACTCAACCAAATGTATAATATAGGTCTAGTCGCTTTTTGGTATTCTAATGCAGAAATGTTACCTTAACTGCAATATGCTGAGAAACCAATGAAAAAGTAAGAACCAATGAAACACTATTAAAATGATGAACATGTGAGGACGGACGAAGAGGCATGTATGCAGCGATGTAGGAGGCCTAATGTTTGACCTCTCTCTGCACAGGGACTATGATCTGGATCTAGAGTCTGGCCTAATGTTAGACTTCTCTCTGCACAGGGACTATGATCTGGATCTAGAGTCTGGCCTAATGTTAGACTTCTCTCTGCACAGGGACTATGATCTGGATCTAGAGTCTGGCCTAATGTTAGACCTCTCTCTGCACAGGGACTATGATCTGGATCTAGAGTCTGGCCTAATGTTAGACTTCTCTCTGCACAGGGACTATGTTCGTGGGGAGCTGGAGTCTGGCTTCGAGGGAGCTCTTTATCTGGAACCCCTCTCCATGAACAGATTCACCACCGCCCTCATAGGTATGCACTTTATATGCACATATTTGAAGTACATTCAGTCTCAGGTGGTTGTACAGGCCTGTTTGAAAGCATAATCATTTATCGTCAATGACACACATTAAGCAAGCACATACGGTGACTAACAATGACGTCACATGGCTCCCAGCACAGTTCACAATCATAGACATCTGAATGGACAAAGACCCATTTAGTCATCCCCAGCCCTAAATGCCCTGGTCAGAAGATGAGTGTGGATGTTCCCCGTCACTTGTTGGGTATTCATTCAGCTACCATGACCAAGCTGATCCTTAATCGTATGATTCTGTCTCATCTCCCCCCCAGTGGCTCCCAGAGCAGGCTCTATGACATGGCCTCATGCACAGGTTCTGTTATGTTATGTTAAGCATGAACCAGCTCATACATCACAAAGTGCTACTGTGTAAAAAGTATAAAATGACTGTAGCAAAGTCCTTTTACTACACACCACCTAGGTGGCTGCCACACTCCACCTTCCACACTCGACTTCTTTAGGGGCTCCTTCAGACAAAGGACACAGGGTGGTGGTGTTAAAAATCTATTTTAATGGTACAGGTCTGATAATGAACATGGCAAGTGTGCTCCGCTGCCATGCAGGAGATCTCCCTGAGTGTGTGTGGAGACGGCTGGTTTAACCTGTGCACACTGATTACTCAATGTGCAACAGGTGTGCAGCCTCACCCAGCCCCAGAGTCAATCAGACTCTGCCAGGTGAGGCTGATTAAACCAGCCATCCTCCACACACACTCCCACAATGACAAAATAGCAGAAGGTTCTGGGGAATGCTCTGGAGCTGTTTTTGAAGGGAAATTACCTCCATATACAGAAATAACTGCTACATAGCCTTACTAGCTTAATTGATCTTCCAATAAATGAACGATTGTCTGTTTTTTAAGTTCCAATTCATTCACGATACAATCAAACGCATATCATTCAACGTTTTTCAAAGATATGTTTATTCAACATTTTGTGTTCACACTATCGCTGAGTTCACTTCTGTCTCTTCGACTGAAACTTGGCAGAGAGGGCTAAAATCCACAGCTGGTGCAGCCTGTCACTTGACGTTATTTCAAAGGATCCATGCTTTGTTTGCAGAAGGATAGTCTTGTCCCCCGTTTTCTTTCTTACGTGTTGACTTATAAACTGGGTCTGAGATAAGCTTTACATGCTGCTCTGCTGGTGTTAGCCATGCTTGAGCCCAGCTGAGCAGCACTTTCATAATAATAATTATAGGTCCATGAATTTAGTTTACCACTATGGCTCCAGTAAGAGCACTGAGTGGTTTACTGCATGTCGAAGTGAACAAAAACCAAGTGTCGGTTTAAAATGCTGCCAGTACTCCACCTATCAGAAATGTTCAGCGCTGCAAGCACCAACCCTAAAGCTCCTGTACTTTGGAAAGTGCTACCCAACAAGCAGGGACTTTTGGGGGTTAAAATAATGTCTGCAGAACCGAGTTAAGACCCTGGCCCCTGCAGTGGAAAGGCATGGAGTTCCTAGTTGGAGAGTTCCTGCGGTGGAATCGCGGCTGATGTAGATCTCGATGTGTGTGTGTGTGTGTGTGGACCTCCACGCTTTTGTATGTAGACCTTACTGGTGTGTGCGATTTGTCTCCTCTCAGGTCAGCTGGTGGTTTGCACACTGTGTTCCTGTGTGATGCAGACCAAGAGGATCTGGCTGTTCTCGGCTCACCTGCTTCCCCTAGTGGCCAGGCTGTGCCTGGTCCCCTTGGAAACCATCGTCTTCATCAACAAGTTCTCCATGATCTTCACGGGCCTGGAGGTCATCTACTTCCTGGCCTCCAACCTGCTTGTTCCATATAAACTGGCGAAGACTGCCTACAGAGAATTGGCTCAGGTAATGGCCCCGGTGTTTAGATGGACCAAAACAGTAAATCCCAGTCCAGATCAGAGATTTACTCAGAGGCTGTGCTGCTTGCAAAAGACTCCTAAGAGATGCTGTGAGACCAGGCAGGTAAGGCTCCTCGGTCTGTTGAGCTGAGAGGTGAGCTCCTCACGGTCCCGTTAGGCCAGGCGTTGGAAGCTGTCGATGCACTGGCTGATCCAAAGACAAAACCCAACTTCAGGGACTTCTTTTTATGAAGAAATTCTCCACTCAATGAAAAATCCTTCAACGCATTATTCTGGTGATAGGGTTAGAAAATGTGGGCTAAACCTTGCGGTCCCGGGGTTAACGTCGGAACACCTGATTTTATAACAAGGCTGACAAGTGGCATTCAAGTCTTATCTATATCTTCTCCCCACAAAAGTTATCTCTCGAATATATAACGCCACACTGTCAGCTCCTTGTTCACTATACAAGACAGACAGAGAGGAAAATAAACCATTCAACTTTAGCTTTACTTACCCATTTGGCGTTCTCTCTTCCTAATAATCCAACCACCTAACTATCCATTCATGAACAGAAATCACACACTTTAGGATCCTCCGTACCCCCGGGATACGAACGAACATGAATGGTTTGTAAGTGGTGTTTAACAATGTAATGCGACGCGCAACAGAAGTAGCCTAATCCATCCTGGCCAGTGGTAAACCACAACCGCGCATTGTCCATTGTAGACCAACGATGTAATCCACCAAATCACACTTCAGGATGTTCTGTTACCAACGATGTTATCCATGAAATCACACTTCAGGATATTCTCGGCAACCGAGTTATTTTACATACTAGATTTTGTACGGTTAGGTTGATGTTCAGTTCCAGATGTATTTATTTATTACTTTGACTCAGATGTTCAGTTTGACAGTTATCAGGTTTCTAATAAAGTCAAATATTGTTCATTTCAGACAGCGTCAAATGTTTTTTTCACGGGCGGGTATCATCTATCTCTCTCTCATGTATATGTATCTCTCGATGTCTCTCTCTCTAGGTGGTGGAGGTGTATGGCCTGCTGGCCCTGGGCATGTCTCTGTGGAACCAGCTGGTTCTTCCTGTGCTCTTCATGTGCTTCTGGCTGCTGCTGTTTGCCCTGCAGATCTACTCCTACTTCAGCACCCGAGACCAGCCTTCCTCCAGGGAGAGGCTGCTCTTCCTCTTCCTCACCAGGTAGTGGCGCTAGAGTGAATTCATTTTCCCAGATACCCATAATACACCGTAATAGAAGGGTGCAACTGATGCAGACTTAGCTCCTCATTCCATCCCATGATGCATAGCAGTTTCATTGTCATCGGGTTGGTCCGTTAAGGATGGTCCGACACACAGGTTCTTTATGCACATGAGCTGTCACGGGGAGACATCTTCAACACGTCTGCTTGTTTATGAGACCAATACACGTCATGCTGATTTTCATCAATAATTAGTGTCCGAATTAAATAGGGTACTAATGAGGGAAGAAGTGAGCCAATTTGAACACAGCCACTGCTTTGGAACAACTCACTGGTGATTTGAAGGTGATAATAACAGGTACAATTTGAAAAGGCAGGCCAATTTGACCTGCTTTTTCTTCGGTTAACTAACACTGCAGAGCAGACTGAAACATCCAACCAGAGCGCTTATAAACTAGAGGTGTACTGAGACATCATCTGTTCAACCAACAACATGATCTAGCTGTATCTGGCTAGACCAACAGAAGTGGGTGTCATTTATACCCAATGTCAAATTAAATCAGGCAAACGCTGTATTTTCTAACCTAATCGCAAATGCAATCATTGCGGTTTCACCTGGCTGGGTGGGGCCACTACAGAACAGCCATCACTTCAAAAAGTGTAGCTGATAAAACCCCTCATTAGTGAAATGGAAGTCCTGTGTTTGAAACAGAATGGGGTTATCTTGTGGCCCTCCACAATGAATGCACCCGTTGAAGAAACATGACAGCCGACGCACAAATATGTCAATCAAGGCCTTTTAAACCAAAAATATTTAACAACAAGCCACTTCGTGTAGAATAAATATTCCCATCACATTATTTGTGCTTCCCCGATAAACGGATTGGGATTGGGGAAGGTCCCTGTTCTACCCGGTGAGGGTGTCCCTGATGTGTGGCGGTCCCTCCCTGTGCAGCATTGCAGAGTGTTGCAGCACCCCCTACTCCCTGCTGGGCCTGGTGTTCACCGTGTCCTTCGTGGCCCTGGGAGTCCTCACCCTCTGCAAGTTCTACCTGCAGGGCTACCGGGCCTTCCTCAACGACAACACCATGCACAGGTGGGCGCCGGACCAGCACCTGAATTATTGGGGCTTTATTTGCGTGATAAAGGTAGATATTAAAAGAGCAAAGAAATACAAGAGCGGGACAGAAGCCCAGCTTATCCGACTCCCTCCCTCTAGATACAACAATGAGATAACAACATGATACTGATAAAATGACATTTGAAAAGGGAGTGAGGCTATGAGAAGAGCGAGGTAGGGAGGCAATAAGGAAGCTTGTTCTGTCTGTGTTTGAAGTCCTGAATGGAAGGAGAAGAGTGGGCGTTATTCCAGGATGTACTCCAGCACAGGGCCCCTCTGTATTGAATGGAGTAGGGTTGTGTAATAGTGTGTGTGTGCGCATGTTTCCAGGGGTATGACTGAAGGCATCACCCTGCTGATTCTGGCGGTCCAGACGGGCCTTATTGAGCTGCAGGTGATCCATCGAGCCTTCCTCCTCTCCATCATCCTCTTCATCGTGGTGGCCTCCATCCTGCAGTCCATGCTGGAGATAGCCGACCCCATCGTCCTGGCTCTTGGTGCCTCCAGGGACAAGTAAATGAGGCTTATTACAGGAGGACACATGCCTCCAAATGATCTTGGAATGAGCGACACAATATGAGATGATAGTGCTGGCTGGATGATGTTAGTGTGTGAGTGGGATAACAACCGTGGCTCTTGCTAATCGTAAGTGACCGTAGGAGAAGCAGAATGAAATAGGGTTTTCTTATCCGTATGATGAAGCCATGTTGGAGTCATAGCATGCAGACCTAATCTGCAGTCAAATCAATCAAATTCACAACCAATTTTCAAAACCATTCACAAAAAATGTCATTTTTTTTCCCCCCACCTACTTAGGGCTGTACGATATGGACTAAATCTTAGATCACGATAAGGGTCATTTCATATCTCCACAACGATATATATCACAATATAGTACGTTTTCTGTAAATCTTATGAAACAATTTCCCAGAATAACCACATGCCTCATGAATACTTTTTTAATAATCCTATCAACTAAATACAAATGAAGGCCCTTCCTCTTTCCTCCTCTTACTTGGAAGTGACGTTGAGCAGAACTCACAAATGAGGGAAGAAATGAAGGGATATTGAACAAATAAAAGAACTTAATAGATGTTAAAGTAAAAAACACTGTTTCAAGTCTCAGAGTGAGAGACTGGACTATAGTCAGGCCACAGCGTGCGGTCAGCTACATGCTCTTCTCTCTCTGCTGCAGGAGCCTGTGGAAGCACTTCCGGGCGGTGTCCCTGTGTCTCTTCCTGCTGGTCTTCCCTTCCTACATGGCCTACATGATCTGTCAGTTCTTCCACATGGACTTCTGGCTCCTCATCATCATATCCTCCTCCGTCCTCACCTCGCTGCAGGTAACACACGCACGCACGCACCCCATAGACTAGGGCATGTTGACGTGGACATACTTGCATTCCCAGGCTGCGGAAGTATTTGGGGGCCATGGCTCAGTCCAGATGGCGGTGAACCGGTTGCATTGCTTTGGCTCCTCAGCAGACGGGAGCTTACTGACTCAGGACAGAGCAGGGGCCGGTGGTGATCCGTTGCACTTGTTCCCCAGGTCCTGGGCACCCTGCTGATCTACATCCTCTTCATGGTGGAGGAGTTCCGCAAGGCTCCGGTGGAGAACATGGATGAGGTCATCTACGTGGTCAACGGCACCTACCGCCTGCTGGAGTTCCTGGTGAGAGCCCCCACAACACCCTCTCCTTGGCCTTTTCAGAGGAGTGTCTCCTTTTGGGTTGTGTGTGTCAGCCAATAGGGCTTTGGAGATCAGGCATGCAGGTGTGGATATCAGCAGCGGACCATGAAGCCCATCGATGGCCCCGGTCACTGAGAGAGGAGCTTTGTGAGGAGTGTGTGAGCGTTGTCCGTGTTCACCGTCGGGTCCCCCCTCCACCAGGTGGCGGTGTGCGTGGTGTGCTACGGCGTGTCAGAGACGGTGTTTGGCGAGTGGAGTGTGATGGGCAGCACCATCATCCTGGTGCACTCCTACTACAACGTGTGGCTGCGGGCCCAGCTGGGCTGGCAGAGCTTCCTGCTGCGCCGCGACGCCGTCAACAAGATCAAGAGCCTGCCCACGGCCAGCGACCTCCAGCTGCAGCAGTACAACGACATCTGTGCCATCTGCTACCAGGTACTCTATCTCTCTCCCTCTCTCTCCCTCTGTCTGTGTGTCTCTCTGTCTCTCTCTCTCTGTCTTCTGTCTGTGTGTCTCTCTGTCTCTCTCTCTCTGTCTTCTGTCTGTGTGTCTCTCTGTCTCTCTCTCTCCCTCTGTCTGTATGTCTCTGTCTCTCTCCCTCTGTCTGTGTGTCTCTCTGTCTCTGTCTGTGTGTTGGGCTGCTGAGAGTTCATGTTCAGGATGTTTGCAGTGGTCCACACATGAAGAGCCCTCAGCCTCGGCGGGGCCGGTGTGTTCCTCTGCAGTGAAGCCCGACGACGTGTGAGTCACTATGTAACGAGGCGTGTGTTTCTCCTCTCCAGGACATGAGCCACGCGGTCATCACCCCGTGCAGTCACTTCTTCCACGCTGGCTGTCTGAAGAAGTGGCTGTACGTCCAGGAGACCTGCCCCCTCTGCCACTCCCAGCTCAAGAGCCAGGCCGCCGCCCCCAGCGACGCCCAGGATAACCCCGCAGCCAATCCCAGACCCCCTGAGGTTGGGCCCGAAGACTCTCCGGCCAATGGGAGGGAGAGCGACGGGGCGGCGGCCCCGTTATCAGAGGAGGAGGGAGGTGCCTCGTCGTCTGGAGAAGGCTCTTCTAGTATGAGGCAGTCCGCCTGCCTGG
>OMKX01108795.1:0-18059 GCA_900302425.1 Brosme brosme
TAAAGCAAAATATAAGAATGTCCATGAACCAAATTCCTTACATAACACTAAATGTTATGTAATTGTGAATAATGTTCAATTGTCTGACACATATTTTCAGTTTAAACAATGAAGGTTTAAAGCATGGGAAAAAATGTATTACTTTTGTTTTCAGAGATGATGAAATAAATAATAGATCATAATATTATGGTAAATAAATGAGGTATTCAATACCTTAATGTACCACCAATAAATACCAAGAATTGGTATTATTGTTTATTTCTTTATTGCTGTAATTCTCTGTTAAACAATATTTGTGAACCACAGAACAAACAAGTAATTTAGTTTCAATTGATTCAAACTTAATGTGCATGTGAAATGTTAGAACATTTTTTGATGTGTCTCAAATCTCAAGCTTTCCAAATACAGTTATCAAGAATTTACATTGTTACTTGTGTGTGTACATTTAAGTCCAGAAATGTAGACCTGTTCATAGCTGAGCCAACCATAGCAGATTAGAAGTACTTCAAATGACAAGTGTACTTGTGAAATTGATTTCAGACCACTCAACAAACAAACCAACAAAAGAGTTAACAGAACTCCCTGTAAAAAAAAACACCATTAAAAAACCCATTCAAAAAGACAGAATAATTATAAGACGCAAAAAAAGATTATTCTGAAAAGCATAACCTTAAAGCATCTATTGAATAAATCCTACTTCAAATGAGTAAGAATGAAGGATTCATCTCCAGTAAACACTACAGCAATCAGTCTCAAAGCACTATCCGAAACAAATCGTACATGTCTTCAAGGCTCCTAAATGTCCAGTGGTGGATCTTCTGCATCCTCTCTCATTCATCCTCTACCTCTTCCTCACGGTCTGCTCTCTCTGACCAGGGTCTCCACCTCCTTCATGAAGCGCAGACACAGCTCCTCCTGCCAGGGTAGGGCCACACACTGCACTGCAACAGGCAGCCCCTCACCCCCAGCCACCGCCTGCACAACACAAACACCAGCCAGCCAGCCAGTCAGTAAACACAAACACCGGCTACATTAGCTCCCTTAGCAACTAGTGGCATGAGCTGCAGCTACACCTTTGGCCGGTTCCGAAAGAAGCCAAGACTCATGTTATTTACCACGGAAACCAAGGCAACTGAATCCTGCAAGCATGTCTTCCGGAATGTGTTTAACGTGACCCAATTTAAACTGAAAAATACTGTTGTGTGTTGTAATAAAGGCGGGGAATGTATGACATAAGATCCTACGTGACAAAGGTAGGACCTGAATAACACGAGTTATAGAGAAAAATCCCTGGATGGATTGACCCTTGGATGGGCATGTTTCATTCTTGATGAACTTTGTAGTTCAAAGTTATTGTTTTATGGATAAATGGCTGCAGTAGAAAAGTGCATGTGACTTCACATAGGGCAGGTTCACGGAAGCTTCCCAAATATACTTTGTTTTCTAAATATACAACTGTGAACATTGAAAGGTCCTAAACAGATCTGTTTGTAGTGGAGAGAAGGTGGTGGGGAGAGCTGGAAACTTGCCCAGCCAAGGCCAGACTGATATTCATTGTGAAATGCCAATCTGAATATCAGGGGTACTGGCAAACAGAAATCTTTAAAGCGTAAGTAAACCCCGTGTTTCAGCTCGAATAGTCCACTATGAAAAAAAAAGTAACTATGTTGAAGATCATAAAGGACATATTGCCACGTTTAAAACAACATAATAAACGATTTTGGGTTCACAGCCCCTTTCAAATAGGTTGTATTTGTCCTTGTGGTATGAACCTACATTGAATCTGTGTTTCAGCTCTATGGCACGATCAGGAGTGCCCCCCAGTGACTGAAGACGGCATTTTTATTTTATTGTGTGCGATAAAGGGTGGTAGCTCAGGACCGACACACCTTGTTAAGTATCGTTCATGAAACTGTGATCTGATTGCATAGGTTTATGTGAAGTATTTGAACTGGTCCAGTCCAGAACTTCTTCAAACAACATCTTCTACTGTTTAATGTGTTGGTAAAAAAATGGGTTATTATGTTTTATGTTTCAGAATTATTCAACAATATCAGTAACTACTTTTTTTACTTATTCTGTAAACTCAAAACAACCATCACTTGTTTATTGTGCAACCTGTAATGTTGTGAAAGTATGGTACTATAGCATGTAATGTCGTAAAACTCCTCATCCTCTTATAAAGGGCAAATGTGCTCTTGTCAATAGGCCGATGCAAGTCCAACAAAAACAAACCCTTAATCAATTAATCAATTTCTTCCACTGTCTTCTTTTATCGTCCGTCGTGTCAGACGGACGATAAAAGAAGACATATCTTCTGATATGTAAGGCAGTCTAATGAAAACGACTATGCAACAGCCGCCGGCTACAAGGCCTCGTAAAGCCCTCATAACACTCTTGTGATGAAAAACCTACCCGCACAAACTGCTTGTCCCACAGGTCCTCGAAATTCCCTTTGAATTGTTTCAGCTGGATCTCGTCCTCCGCGGTAACGGTGCTGACCGGGACCACGCCCGCGGGGAAGCTCAGCAGGTTGTAGATGAGGGTGCTGCTGATGGCAGCTGCAAGGGGAATCATGATTCAATTCATTATCCACGCAAACACTGGTTCTATTTATGCTTATTGAGTACTTTGCACGTTTCAACGCTGAGAGGTCTAACTTGCCACTTCGAGACTTTTTGCGTCTTTCGAAAAATTCAAGCAAACCATTGCATTTCTTTCGGGCGTTTGGATTACGAGACCCATTTGCAAATATGTGTGTTTTGAACGCGTTTACACTTGGATAGCGTATTTGGTGATATATGACACAAATAAATGGAGGATGAAAAATGTGCAGCATACCGCTGAGCTGGCCACTGTGGTTGTGGTTGAAGGCTGGACCAATCACAGGGCACAACAGCACGTCAAGGTCACACCTCTTCCACTCTTCTATGGTCTCCCGAATGTATTCCTAGTGAAGACACACAGACAGACGGACAGACACACAGACAGAGAGAGAGAGGGACAGACAGACCGACAGACAGACAAACAGAGACAAACGTTCACCCTATGTTGTGCATTATTTAAATCCCATATTTTTGTATTCATCAGAAAAGTGCAAATGAAGGGAAGAGGTACAAACCTGAATTTTAACATCCAGTTCCCACTGCTGTTGAACGGACCTATGATACAGCAGAGAGACACCAATCAGAACCACATGATGCTGTGCAAAAAAATAACAAGCGTCCCAATGAGGGAGCCAACGTCTTTCTCACCCGAGTCCACAGACAATTTTGATGCTCTTCGCAATGCGGGGAAACTAAACCAAGGAAAGGAGAAAAATATAAGTTAACACACGCATCAAGTCATTCACAGGTTCCGACATCACAAGATTAAATAGTGAATATTGGAATTAATTTACGATCAATGTCTAATGTTCCAATAGACCAATACTATTAACATTTATGAATTGCAGTGCCAGATTTTGCTGTAGCTCGTCACAGAGTTAAGATGCTATATAGCAAACCTATAGGTTTGCTATATTTAGTCCACTGTGATAACAATGCCTTAGAAATCAAAACACTGATATGAATACATTTATTAGATTTATTAGTGCCTTGTGTACCTTGAGAAGCTCTATATAAATACAATTTATAATTAATGTCATTATGAAACAAAAAGGTGGGGCATGGAAGTATACCTGGCCTACAGGAACCGCCATTCTGAAATTTCAAATGAACTGAGCTTCTGGCTCAAAGAAACCTACACAATGCACCTTTCACATGATTTGAAGCTAGCCTGAAACTAGATGTATTTCTTGTACAGAGCATTGCTCACCAGAGGTTTCAGGAGAACTGAGAAGAGTTTCTTCAGTATGATAGGTAATCTGCACATAGTGACCATGAATGAAAGCGTAGGGTCCACTGGGCTCCGCTTGCTATAACAAATGAAAACAAACATTCACAAATACATAATGCGGAGAACAAGTTGAGCTACCATCTGCTGCTTATTTTATTTTTATATATATATATTGTATTCATTGTTTTATACTATTAAAGAATATATATGTAGGAACGTTTTGTTGTCCAACTGATGGTTATGTCACGGTACCACTTTGAATAGAATATCTAAAGCGCAGCATCCATACTTGGCACAGGGCTGATCCATGGGGAATACCATTATCAAGATAGCAGCTTTGTTTGAAGAGATTACAATTTAAGATTAACTGCCAGAAAGGTTGAGGAAGAGATACTATCATCCTTTGTTTATTTTTTAGGTGTTTGCTCCTTTGAGTAAACCCAAAGAAAATCGAGAACTGTCATTGTTAAATATATTTTTTGAATCACAATGATTGGCCAGTTTTGCTCAAGCTGTTTGTAGCCCTGCTTTATGTGATCAACTCACAAGCCTTGAAGCAAAGTGTTAGCTCCATCTGCAAAAGCGGCTTTAAAGAGGAGGTCATTCAAGGCATATTCAATCTTCAACGGCTTGAAGGCCACGAACTAGAGACACATGGAGAAAGCACATGCGGATAATCAGGAAGAACGGAGTTGAGCGTACAAAGCAGAGCATGAAATAATATTGTGCTCTCATGTTGATCAAATGTTTGGAAATACCTTATTTTTCTATGTTGCATTACAGACCAGTATTCAATGACAAAATCTGGACCACTTTGCAAATACAGAGATAAGTACAGAAATTAACTGTTCATTTGATTGGCAAAAGGCCCCCCATCATCCAAATTGCGCGAGCAATAAACATTTTAAGATGGGAAAAATGCCCACATTCATTTCTGACCCTGATATAAAGCATACTGAATGCACTGTGACGTGGTACATAGGTACTTCTCTCACAAATCAGACTTTAGATATATTAACGAAACCAAAACACAAGGTGTAACTCCGCCCCTTTCAGTGTTTTGGTTCCCGGCCCAGGTTCTGTGCCAGGGCCCCACAGTAGTTCTGCTATAACATAGTAGGACTGCTGGATCCCAGATTAGTTTCAGCCTAGCTTGTCACGCTTACAGTGTGGCCAGCACGCTCCAGCAGAGTTTTGACCTCTCTGACGCCCCGCAGCATGCTGGGAGATGGATGCTGGTAGCCGTCGTTTTCGTGATAGCCGATTCTCAGCGGCTTGGAGCTCTGGTACACCTATGGATAAAGAGCGACATTCAAAGAGCATATGTCATCAACTGAAAAAACAATCATGAAGAATTGATTTGTCTGCAGTTTAAGGAATCAGCCTTAGAGAATACCTTAGGCAATGAGAGAAAGACAACTCATCATGCGTGTAGAAAATATTTGACAACTCATCATGCGTGTAAAAAATATTTGACCTAGTTCTCATAGCACACTTTTTTAAACATGGAATTACCTACGTTACAAAAGGACTCTGATAAAAAACAAAAGTAAAGTGCTCAGGATGGGTAAACAAATAGACTATAAAACAGAAGGGAGAAAAAATTAAATTAAATGAGAATGATTAATAAAAAGAAGTAAAGGCACCATTTTAATTAAATCTTGCAAGCTTCCAAAAACAAAATGCTTAATGCGTGAGGCATTTGTTCAGGTGCTTATAAACAAACACACAAACTTGTTTGTGTGACTACATCCACTTTCTTTGTAAGTCGCTTTGGATGGTCCAAACCAAAGGTACTCCGTTAGATTAGGAAGGGGGCCAAGAGCCTGGTCATTCATTTCTCATTGGCCTAAACGGGCTATTGTGCTGTACTGCATGCTGATGGCCTGTAGGGGCAGTAGACTCACTTCTGTGTTAAATGGGATGGGTGGAACAGTAGGGTCCAGTGTAAACATGTGATCGGACAGCAGGGCCTGCATGCACAGTGCCAGGCTGTCAACATCTCTTGCCAGGGGTCCCACACAGCCTACCACTAGGAGGAAACACACGATAAAGGTTGTATAATGCTGTATCTAATGTAAATTTGAAGGTGATTAAGACATTAAAAAGCACAAATTAAAGGCGTGAAATTATGCCACCAGGTGTGAGTGTGATTAGCCATTGCAAGCCGCTTGAAAATCTGCCTTTTCCTGTGTTTACCCAGTGGACGTAGCAAATGTTGCTTATCTATCAATCATACATCGAATGGCTTGTAATGGCTAATCACACACCTGGTGGCATAATATCACCACTTTAAAATGAATATGTGGTGCCCCCACACACACACACACACACACACACACACACACACACACACACACACACACACACACCCTGTGACATTGGTGTATACCTAGAGGATTATTCCATACCTGAAGTTTGTCCTTTGATGCTGCTGGAGATACCTTTTGTACTGAACAAGACAGAAACAAAAAACACAACACGTATCAAATCAGCTTTTCACCATCATTGATTTCATTGTAAAGTTCCAAAGCAAGTCGGAACTGACAGTGAATTCAGACACATCTCATTAATGAGCAGGTATTGGTTTGTAGGGGTGGGAATCTTTGGGTTCATTCTTGGGGTCTGGATTTGATTCAAAAATCTATTCTCAATTCAGTACAAAGGGGTGCTAATTTCAGGTTCTAGTCCAGTCCACTGTGCGCTAAGAATGGTGGTGTGGCAGATTATTGTAAAGAAGAGTGTATAAGATGATTTTGTTTTTTCATTTGAAAAAGTTATATCGACTGATTGCAGAAACAAACAAAGGCAAATCTAAGACAAAAGGAAGTGTGAAAAGAAAATTGGAAGTGTGATTCATTTCAGAGTTTGGGAAAATATGGGCTCCATTCTTCCAATTCGCCAATTCTTGTCAGCTCTGGTTTGGACTAATTGACTCTGTGGCCTTCTGCTGGTTATTCTTTGTTTTTGTCCACAATGTGTCTATGCTTGTTGTGCTTCTGACTCCGCCTCTCACCTGTACATCCTGCCTTTGTCTGTTTCCCGCCTTTTTCCCTGCTCACCTGTTCCTCATTGTGTGGTAACTACTCAGCCTATTTATACCCTGTGTTGTTAGTGCCACCTTGTCAGATTGTCTTATGTTTGTTCTTGGCTCGCCTAGTCAGTTCTCTCTGCCCTGTTTTCTGCCTGCCTGCTTGTCTGCCTGTTTTTGGAATACTCTTCTAACGGTGACCAGGCTATTCTTTCTTTGTTTGTTTTTTTCCCCTGTTTTTGTCAACAGTGGCCTTGTGCCCTTTTTGTGTTTTTGCATTTCCGCCTGTGAAACAGGAGTTGAAGCCTTGCTCTGCTTCAAATACATTTGTGGAACTATATTCTGCTTTTGGGTTCAGATTTTACACACACCTGACAAATTCTACTCATTCCTGATTGAAGCAACTTTTCAGTTTCAGAGGGGTATCAATATTGTGTCTTTTGGCATGGGTGATATGCTGCTGTACAATTAGTGTATATTGCTGACAGTTTATTACGAGCTGACTAACTCTTTTTCTTATTTGTGTTTGTTGATGGCTGTGTTTTAGTTGTCAGTATGTATAAGCTGTTATGTTGGTAAGCAATATGTCAATTATCACTTCATGTATTTTTTTTTTAAACACTCATATTTATAAAACCCAATAAACAAAGAATGAAATAGAAATAGATGATCTACAGGTAGACTGCGTATTTTGGAATCGAACCCGGTAATAAAAACACAACACCACTTGCCTCAGTCTATTGCAGGTGGGCTTGAGCCCACAGACCCCGGAGAAGGAGGAGGGTATACGTATACTGCCCCCGATATCGGTTCCTAGGCCCAGCAGAGACCCTCCTCCGCTGATGAGGGCCCCCTCCCCCCCAGAAGAGCCCCCAGGGGTCTTCTTAGGGTTGTGGTGGTTCACACTCTTCCCGTAGATGGGGTTGCTGCAGTCATAACTGCGAACGTGGTGAGAAAACACATGTGAGTGAGATCATGTGACAGTGTTTTAAAAGGCATTACAGCGTGGTCATATAAACAATAGGGCGCGTGTAGATTAACCTCAGGAGGCTTTGAGGCACGTTAGTCTTCACGAAAGGAACGGCTCCTTGTCTCTTCAACACCTCGACAACGACACTGTCCTCCAGAGCTGGCTGGTTCAATCCGCCAAGCAGCCCACAGGTGGAGTCATAGCCCTGGGTACGAAAACAGGCATGACTGACTGACGTTGACAAAGCTGATTAACCTGTACTCCATTTATGACAAGATTAATATTTGCATATTTACCTATGTACATATTTAACAAGGGGTAAACCACAGTTTGCCCCTATTTAACACGACCCAATGTTTTCTTACATTTGGACTTCTGTTGGCTCTCTTTGCATTATACAACGATAATGTAAATGTAATCTATATTTGTATTAAATTAATTTCAGTCTATATGATAGATAGATCATATTTAAGTCTATATTAAGTAATATTAACCAAGTTAGTAATGAAACGAAAATAAAATATTGTGTTCAATGAGGCCCAAATAAACTTTTATCAAATGTCCTAGTTTTGCACCAATCTATTTTTAATCAAAGAGCTTTGACAAATTACCTTGCATCCTATGTTGTCCTTGATGCTTACAGGAACACCGTACAGCAGTCCATCTTTATAAGAGTCTATAGATTTCAATTGGTTCAAACTCTCCATCATAATCTCTGTACAGCAGTTAAGTCTTTTATTGGCTTCTAGGGCCTATGGGGAAAGCAACAGGACCAGAAATGTATTATGAAATGAAAAATACAACGTGCAAGCAGCTGTCATTGTATATTATAAAAGACAAACACATTTGACCTTCGGAAGATCAACTTAAGGACTACGGGATTGTTACACGATGTCACATGTTTTAATAATGGGTTATTTACTCTTATGTTAAAGAGGTCCGTGTGGGCTAAGTGTAATGACTTTTGAAAACTTCACCTTTGTCAAATATGAGAAAAACACGTCTTCGGGGACCAAGGATCCCTCCTTCAGACTCTGTGTCAGCTGACGTGCAGAGAGTGAGTGAATGAGGGAGACGTCTGCGCCGGGATGCTGTAACACATGTTAAAAACACAATGAAGATGCGGACATGTCTGATAGCACTAAAGCCAGTTCACAGTTATGATGGCCTTACCGCATCATTGTATTCGCGCACAACTTGTTCCGCCTGCAGAAGGTTGGTTTCTCGCCGATGTCTTGCCATCAAAATTGCGCTATCCGCCCGCACGCGATGGAACCATTTTACAAGTAAACCTATCGAACAAGTTCCGCACAGAGTTGAAATCGCAACCCTCGTCCAATTTGGCTTAAGATCTAAAATATATTGCACTGTACTTTCCATTGTGGCCTAAACAACCCCGTTGGCTCAACACACTAAAGACAAGGATAAAGATAACACTGTACTAGCGATTTTGACAACTCAATGAACAGTACACTATGCCTCCGACTGCATAACACCGTCCACAAGAAACAGTTGGATTGGCTACCATACAATTGGGCGTAGCTAAAATGTGTGCCGTTTTCACTGTTTATATTGCTTTGCGCGTTTAAGGAGCACTTACGGTACACCATTTGCATCAGCTTACCGAAACAAACTTCAGAACTCTATTTTTGCTGTAGTGGGGGTCCCTCCAAATTCTTATAGGATATTGTAGCTCATGAAATTGCTGATAAGCTCTTTGCTGGTTTCCGGATTGATCGACAATTTAGTTGCAAAAATAATTATTTAGCTTATGAATCTGAAATGTGCATACATTTGCTAGCTACAAAATCAGTGAAAAATAAGCTAGCTAACGTATGCTATCATAGCTGATAATCAGCCAAGGTTGTGTGTATGTTCCATTGCTTCGTGTCCATAAACGATTTAATGGTAACATTAATCAAAATGTTCACACAGAGATGAGCATCCTTAAATATTTTAAGAGGACGAGGACAGAGGATGACCAGCAGGTCATATTAGGAGAGAGGAGGACGAGCTTTAAGTTGTATGGATGGCTTCTAGCTCGCTAACTAGTTAACTAACTAGTAGCCATACATGAACTTGACTCTAAAATGCTCTAAATCTATATTAGAGGTGGATTTTGGGTAAGTGTATAGTCAGAGGTCTCCTGATCTTACATTTCCCTTGTTATTTCATCTTGCTTAGGAATCTGGTAGTGGTCATGTTTTATATTTTCCTTAAAATCTTTTGGATCCATGCAAGGGGGTCCTAAAGCAGAGCAGTACTAAGACCAAAAACATTTTTTGAAATGCGGTAATAAGGCTTGTAGTAATCTATGCCACTAGTCCCAGTCCCAGTTTACACGGGGTTTACAACATGTTTACACGGGCTCTGAACAACATGGAAATAAATGACTAGTAGAATCTATCTATGCTTTGAAAGAATACAATGTTGTCTTAGGGCGATGACCGCTGACCAAGGTTCTTGGACGCACTGCTCCTATTGTTTACAATGCACGTAAGGTGTGGGTAAAAATTTACTTTCATAAAAAGATCCAAGGACAGATAAGTCAACCATTTTAAGGTGTAATTCAAATATGTCAATCACTACATTGTATCAAATCATTACAATCAAGTTATGGAGATTACTTATTATACTTATTATAGTCCAATCTATATGACAGACAGTTTCACACAGATTTATTTACTAGATGTTGCACCTTACCTCAGTTTCTACTTTAATGAAATGAAAAACACTTTTAATACTTAATTTACAATTTATTCACACAATCAAATACAATATGCACGTAAGAACATAAAGCCCGGGGTCTTCCTGTTATAGTAGACGGCATTGCCAAAACCGCCGAGATCTCCAAATGGACTTCATTTGACAGAATGAAAGAGTTTGTGCGCCACCTAGAGAAAATGGAAAACAGGGCAATATGAGAATATTACCATAAATAAAACCAACCAACTGAATAAAACGATTCAGGTGCCTTGAAGCATCTAATGGTTGACACATTCAAAACCAGATCAATAAATAAAGCATTCATATCTGCATTATTTTGAGCAGCAGTCAAAATTTAGCTTGACACCAAAATACATCTCTGCTGGTCAATTAGGGTCAGCAAAGGCGGTTTACAAACTTGTCTTTGCAGTAAGTCTGTCAGACCCCATTCAATTACATTGCTTTTTAAGAATAGGAGTTATCGAAGTGAGCTAGTTAACTTCCTTTAAAACCATTCGCTTGCAAAAACGGGATGGGTCTGAGTAAATAACGAACACCTTTATGATATTTTATGTTTGTTATCGATTTTTTTAAATGGCCGGTAATTACATTCAGAGCAGATTGCTGAGGTGATAGGTAAGTATAAGTAGGCCTATAGAGTATAAGGATTCCAGAGTTTAGTCATAAAACATAACATGCACATTTCAAAACACAATAGCTGTCCTTCGGTGTTTGTGACAAATGCCCCAACTATTGGAGGGCAAGTCATGAACAGAGATCATATTGGTTGTGTAATGGAAAATCGATATGTTGTAGGTTTTTCACTATTTTGTGTTCTCATAGGCTATGTTGTATTATCTAGCCCCACTGTAGGTTTCCCCATTTGGCCTAGAGTAAAAAAAAAAATTGAGTAGGCTCTGTAACTGGTGGTCAATATATAGTGGTCCTAACTGCCTGTCCTAACTGCTGACCACAAACAAATAGAGTTTGCACATGTTGGCAGTGGCGCAGGGGCCTCAGGCCTTTAGGTAAACATCTCCCTCTTTTAAGGACAATTGCATCGTGGGGATGGGTTGTGGAAACTGTGTTAAAATGCTCTGAAACTTTATTCTGGACTCACTGCTAGAGAGGAGACTGGTGTATGCATACATTTAATAGGTATTTTCTACAACTGTTGTGTCCTATTTATATATTTATTGCATAAAACTATTCATGCAATCGATATTGTGCATATGCATTGTGAACAATTACGTGGTAATTAGTAGTGATATGAGGTTAAAACGGGAAGGATGTCAGACTTACACAATGGTCCCGTGCATGAAGGAAATCAAAGAGCTCCTCAGTGCAGTCCTCCTCAGTGGCAGACCGAGATCCAACCCTGGTCTCACACTGCTCCAAGCGCTCCTTGGTGTGGACACAATGCTCCACGTCCTCACACTTCTGCCGCATTGCTTCAAGGGGATCCTAAAACACAACATTGATTTTTCAGCCCACCGGTTTTTAATTAACAATGAATAAGCTGCCAATGAATAATCGTTCAGTGGATGATGTAGGACTTAATTTATGTGGAATTATCTACAATTATTATCTTATTAAGATTAACATGGACCTGCATGTCTACATTTTGATGATGAAGCAGACAATGCCTAAATTTTATTAAAATAATCTCAAAACGATCAACCATTATTAAGACACTAATAGAAGACAACAACAAAAAACATACCACCATGTCCTCTTCCTCCTCCTCCTCTTCTTCCTACGGGAAGGCAAATAAAACCAGGTTCATATGCGCCTCTGGAGCAACCAGAAGATCAGCCTCTGCTACTCAGCGATGACGCAACTGGCTACGTCCCCATCATCACAGACCTTCGTATAGGCCTACATTGTAAATAACATTACTTTGTTTAAAATCATAATAGCATCATCAACTTCTAAATCTCTAAATACATACAAGTACAAAATAGCACGTTTACCATAACTAGCTACCATAAGCTAACTGCAATTTGAATGGCAACGATGAGATAACCTAGTTATCCACTTAAGGTAGAAAACAAATAGCCCCTGCAATCAACAAGTGCGGAATATACTACCTCATCTGGTTCACCGTTCATGATCATTTTCTCCTCGAAAACCATGATTTCAATAATCTTAGCTTAATGTAAACAGCTGATGGATTTGTGGAGGACACAGTACAGGTCACTGCTCACAGCTCATTCGGCTCGTCACGACACTTCTTCGTGCTTTCTGGCAATTGGGTTGTGCGTTACTACAATTACAGCGTATTACCACCACCTACTGGACTGGGGTGAGACAACACGTTTGCGCCTGTGACAAGTCGTTCTTACTTTAACGTTTCAAAAGTCTATATCTCAATCTAAAGTCCAGATCAATTGTTACCACAAGTTTATTATTGTGTTCACGTGGAGTGTTTTTATGTTTGAAAATTTGGTGTAAGTATTTCATTTGGATAGGCAGCCAGTCGGATTATAAATCTGAGCAAAGAAATTCAGATTCATGTGTTTACACAGAAATACATTAATCATATCTTACTGAGAACACGCATTTATCACATTGCTTCACTGTATATATATATTTTTAACTCTGTTTTACTCCATGTGACATCATTCTTATTACTGATTCTTATTCTAAATGGACTGATAATCCAGTTAATACATTTGACAAAATTTCCTATCATCAAGTTGAACGTCAACTCAGTACACAAATGAAGTGTTTGTTAAAAAAAAATACTTGTGACAGTTGTGACGGTTGTAATTTATTAAATAACAAAAGCATTCATCACGCAAAACCAAATAAATCTGCTTTTGTTTAAATTCTGATATGCAATGTGTAATAACATCCAACATCAGGAGTTGGCCCACTGGGTGATTCCATTGGTTATTCTAAACATTGACTCACGACAGCCATGACAGTTCAGGAATTATCATAATGGGGTTTAACAAAGAAGAAAAAATAACAGCTATTACACATTTTGTTCATTCCGGCTACTTCCGTTTGTACCAGCACGGATGTCTGGAGGGATGGTCTGGTGGCATGACAGATACTATAACTCCTTTAAATATCTGCATTCATCTCCCCTTCTTCTCTGCACAATGGATCTTGTAGCCCACTCTGTAAGCCTGAACGTACACCCGTGCCTGGTTTATCCTGAAAGGAGAGCCAGACGTAGAGGAAATGTGTGAATGAATACTTGGTAATATTGGATATTTTGTTCAAACAGCATCCTCACCTTTCTGTTATGTTATTTTTCTTTTCATCACATAAGGTGAATGAGATGTGTGCTCGGCCGCTTACAACACAACAAGAGATGATTCTTATAAAGGTAAGGCTTGGCAAGTAAACTAAGTTGGACACTAAATGGTAGGCATGTGCATCTCTCCTTTAACGCACGATTCCATGCACATCTTGAGACATGGGCTCCGATACGATACGGCAACAATACTTTTATTTTGAAACGAATCGCTACATCCCTACCAAATGGTTCTCCGAACAAGCTAGGACAAATAGGATCATTCTCTTAGTTTGCTCTAGGCCTAGAAACATGACAGAACCTAGATAAGATAAGATAAGATAAGATAAGAGAGTCCTTTATTAATCCCCCTTAGGAGAAATTTGCAGTGACCAGCAGTACAGTGGGAAAAGAGAGTGCTAACAAGAGTATATATACAATAAATGTACCAATTTGAAATAAAATATAATAAAAACTATTAGAATAAAGATAACATACTATATAACTGTCCGTTTTTAAGTGACTTGTGCATTAAAAAAATAAATATGACTGAGTATAAATGTAAATGTGGCAATGTGCAGAGGTTGCTGAGGTAATGAAAATGAAATAAATAACAAGGTTTAAACAAGGTTTAAAACAACAATAGTCCTGAGGTGTGGGATTTGGTCCTTAATTGAGGGGGTTAATCCCTTTGAGACTGTAGCTGTGATGAAGGGCCATACGAATAAAGTTGAATTGAATGTAATTGAATTGACCCCGTGTCTGACCTTCCTCCCCCTCACAGGAGAGACCTTCCCTCGAGGTGCCAAGGGCCCCCAGCCCGCCGGCCCCACTGGACACGACCTCAGGGAGGGACCGCAAGGGGTCCAGGGCCCTCCAGGACCGCAAGGGCCCCCCGGGATGCCGGGCCACGGGCAACCGGGGGCCCAAGGAAAACCCGGGCCCCCGGGTCCTCAGGGTTACCCCGGAGTGGCAAAACCCGGACAACCCGGAATGCCAGGAAAGCCCGGAGTACCGGGATTAGCGGGCCAGAAGGGGGAGATGGGCCCCAGAGGCGGGGAGGGGCCCATCGGACTTCCCGGACCTCCAGGGGTTCCGGGTCCCCCGGGTCTACAGGGGATCGGGAAATCCGGGGGGCAGGGTCTTCCCGGACAGTCCGGACCCCGAGGAGAGCCCGGGTTCAAGGGAATAGCGGGGCTCCCCGGCCCTTCCGGCCCCAAGGGGGACAAAGGACTCGGCCCTCCCGGACTTCCGGGTTTGAAAGGACCCAGCGGCCCGCCGGGTCCTCGAGGGGAAGTCGGACTCCCTGGTATCGGAAAACCGGGTTTGAACGGACTTCCCGGGCAGCCGGGGTTGGCGGGAAAACCCGGTCCCCCCGGAGAGCCGGGATACGCGGGTCCACAGGGATTATCGGGCGAACCCGGACCGCAAGGTTTGCCGGGAATCGGACAACCTGGATTAGACGGTATGCCGGGACCACTAGGGGCCCCTGGAGGAAAAGGGATGCCAGGTCCTGCCGGTTTACCAGGGGGGCCTGGCCTTACGGGATATGGGAAGCACGGTTATCCGGGCCCTCAGGGGCCCAAGGGACATGGCGGGTTTCCGGGTCTTCAAGGCCCAAAGGGTGACAAAGGTCACGTAGGCCTTCGAGGGGACAACGGCCCCCCAGGACTCACTGGTAACCCTGGCCAACCCGGTCCGATGGGGCCCTCGGGAGGTCTCGGGTTTACGGGGCCGAAGGGGGATGAGGGTACCACGGGGGCGAAAGGGGCCCCAGGTGGACGCGGTGAACTCGGCCCCGCCGGACTTCCGGGACAGGCAGGTTTACCGGGACAAGGGGGCCAGTCAGGACCCAGAGGTCTGCCGGGTCCCAGGGGCCCTAAAGGGGAAAACGGTCAGAACGGGTCTCCTGGTGTCCCTGGAAATGGGGGGTTCCTTGGTCAAAAGGGGGAAGGGGGACAACCCGGAGAGCGAGGTGTCCAGGGTCCTAAGGGGATCCCGGGACTCACGGGGCCCGGGGGATCGCTCGGTCCTCCGGGTATTCCGGGCCCAAAAGGGGAAATGGGTCCGACCGGTAAACCGGGCTATCCCGGCGAGGGGAAACCCGGGGTCCCGGGTAACGTCGGCCCCCAAGGCACGCCCGGTCCGGGCGGCCTTTCAGGCCGTCCCGGCCAACCCGGCAACCCGGGGCCCCCCGGCCCTCCCGGACCGTCTTCCCCGTACCCGGAACTCGGACAAGTCCTCCCCGCCACCGGGCCTTACAACGGGCAGGAACAGGGGTACCAGTACTCCAAGAACAGCGGGGACGTAGGGGGCGGGGGTCCGGAGATGCCGGCGTTCACTGCCAAGCTCACCAACCCCTTCCCCCCCGTGGGCTCGCCGGTGGTCTTCGACAAGCTCCTGCACAACGGGAACCAGGACTACAACCCCCAGACGGGGGTGTTTACCTGCACCGTCCCGGGGGTGTACTACTTCGCCTACCACGTCCACTGCAAAGGGGGCAACGTCTGGGTGGCCCTGACCAAGAACAACGAGCCGGTGATGTACACGTACGACGAGTACAAGAAGGGCCTGGTGGACCAGTCGTCCGGGAGCGCGGTGCTGCCCCTGAAACAAGGCGACACGGTGCACCTGCAGCTGCCCTCGGACCAGGCCGCCGGGCTCTACGCCGGGCAGTACGTCCACTCCACCTTTTCGGGGTATCTGCTGTATCCGATGTAGGCCGAGCGTCCCGGACAAACGGAGGGAATTTGCCCAGTTCCGGGTGTGTAGTTTGGACGACAGTGACGGGATTGAGGTGCAGCGAGGAACGAATGACTTCTTGGGATTATTCCGCCTAACGACAGTGGGAAGTATTTTTTGTACGTTCGTTGGCATTCCGGTTAATCTTTGTGGCACATAACATGTTAGGTATTAAAGAAATGATATCGTGTTTACTTTTATTACAATAAGAAAAATACTGCTTCCTATATCTTTATTATGTGTAGAGGGGTCGTTTTGAAGCTGACTTTAATGAATCTAAACATACTCTGATGTAAAAACCTGATTTGTTGCGTATTTGAGGGTTTGTATCTTGTTTTTGGTTCCAAGGGTTATCAGAGAAAGAACTGCCCCCTTGGACAATGATTTGTCAGTATTGTTGTCTATAATTTATTTGCTCGACTACTGATAACCTGCGTATAATTGGGTTACGATGATGATCAGTATTTTAGGGATTTCACTAGATAATGCCCAATGGCACCACATATACATATACACACTTAGAACTTAGAACTTAGAACATAAATAAACATAAATAAACATAAATAAAATTGACTGATTACTTATACCACATATTCATCTAGTTAAGTTTAATTTGCGGCGTAATTAATGTTGCAAA
This sequence comes from Brosme brosme, assembly GCA_900302425.1. Lineage (NCBI taxonomy): Eukaryota > Metazoa > Chordata > Actinopteri > Gadiformes > Lotidae > Brosme > Brosme brosme. The sequence continues at coordinate 17,171 of OMKX01108795.1, forward strand.
TCTCTTTTGGAAGTATTTTTTACTTTTGATCAATTGTTTCTTATACATATATAATGTTTCCTTGTTAGGATTTCATTTGTTTTTCCAAAACCGACCAATAAACAGTATTTTGTCTGACTTGTGCTGTCGTTATTTACAGAGGATATTTGCAATTTGTAGACATCATCTACATCAATAATGATGTAGTCGGTCCCAACAAGCGTCCCTGGACAGCCCTTCTGGGTCCCCAGCGGTCTGCAGGGGCCCCACATTGGTCGCCAGTGTAGCAAACTCCATTACTAGACGCCATCCAGGAGATCTCCCTGAGTGTAAGTGTTAAGTGGTAGAGTAGTAATCAGTGTTGAAATAAATGTATTTCTTATTTTCTCATTCTCATTGTGTGAATATAATTTAAAATATTACTTCCAATTTTATACTAATGTCTGACTCTGTGGTGCAGTGGATAGAGCTCTTGATTTTGGGCTGCTTATGTTGGTTGTTTTTAAATTTAATGGAAACGTCTTAATTCTATGTCATAGAAAGGTCAAGTATAACTTCCGAAAATGTTGTAGTTGGCGTCCTGGTGGTGCAGTGGTAAGAGTGTTAGGTTAACACTCTGTAGACTCCGGTTCGAGTCCCCACTCACACGTCCAGCGGGATTGGTGTACCCGCCAAATGTGTCCGCTGTCTTTAATGGGAACCTCTTATTTCTGTCATTTGAGGTCATAGAAAGGATAAGTATAACTTCCGAAAAATTAATAATTGGCGTCCTGGTGGCGCAGTGGTAAGAGTGTTGGTTAGCACTCCGTCGACTCAGGTTCGAGTCCCCACTCACACGGTCACCAGGAAGGGGGTTCCCCCAAAAGGGCCCCCAACGTCAGCAGAACCCTCCCGCCCCCCCCCCCCCCCC
>OMKX01108796.1:3343-14946 GCA_900302425.1 Brosme brosme
CAGGGTATAGCAGGGTATAGCGCTGCAGCAGCGTATAGCAGTATAGCAGGGTATAGCAGTGCAGCAGGTTATAGCAGGGTATAGCAGGGTATAGCGCTGCAGCAGGGTATACAGGTATAGCAGGGTATAGCAGGGTATAGCGGCGCTAACAGGTGATACCCTGCTGCACTGTTTTCTCATGCAAATTGATGCATGTTCAAAGTATGTCATGACAGTAGGCTGTAGTCCTATAGTAAACTACAGCCTCATATGAATATAGGCCTTCCATTATAATAGGCCTACATGGTTTTTTATTCTTATCACCAGTGTCTGGTGAATGCGTGTGGCCTCAAATAGTCTTGCAGAACCAGTATTTCGATGGTGACATGACGGCTGGGGAACTTCCTGAAGGACCACATTTTCAGGATGCATTATATGATGCGATTCAGGTTCAACCGAGATTGAGGGAACTTATTCCTCAAGATTTAAAATCAGTTGCTGTGAAACCCAAAATCCTGACATTCCTGGAAAGTACTTGCTTGAGTCAGAGTTCTGGTTGAAGTTTAAATATATCCCAGCCTGCTCCTTGAAACAGGGCCCTGGCGTGTAGAAATGTGTGAAAACCATATATCCACAAACACCTAACGTGTCTCTCTCCCCTAAAGGGTTTTTCAGTCTGTGTGTTTACACGCACCAAATACTTAAATGAATGTGAATGTTAAAAAGCATTGAAATAATGCAATTAAATATAAACTAATTGGAGGTAACGAGTGTGCGTATTGGACATTATGTTCTGTGTGAAGTGACTTTCATATATATCATGATGCTTGGCTGCATGTCCACAACTGGGTTTACTCATGAAAGAGTTGGTACTCAGATATTTATAGATCAAATCTCTAGCCTTTGTTGTGTTTGCAAATTAAATTTAATGACCTTAATGCCCTGATTAAATTGAAAGATTGACAGACAAATCGGTTTTCAGAATCAGGTACTGAGAACAACAAACAAATAAAGGGAGAGATGACAACAGAACACTTTCACTCCCACATTCTGGTTTACAACCATTACACCGGTCTCAAATAATCTGCCACAGCTGTTGCCACCATAGAACCTACATACAAATACAAAACACTACATCTAATAATAATAACATAATTATAATACATTTTACATAGCGCTTTTCATGACACCCAAACCCAGTCACATAGTGAGAGTGTGGGGCGGGGGGAAACATGAATATTAACATGAATATGAACATGAACATGACCCCTGGTCCATGGTGACCCACGGCAGCCGCTCCAGAAAACACTCACACACTACGGCTGTCAGAGAGCAGAGGAATGAAGGCATCCAATCAGAGACTCAGGGGATGAAAACCACGTTGGTACAAGAGCCAGAGGGGGAATTTGGCTAGCACACAGGGGTTAGCACGCTGTTATAAATCAACTTCCCGGTGGTGCAGATCAGGTGCACCCGGATGCACAGGAAAGACAGGATCATCCACCAGCCTTTCATCAGCTGACCCATAGGGGCGGGCTTTAGTATTAAACATTTCAGATGTGTTGGATGGTTTGAAAGGAACAATGTTTGGGAGTGTAAAGTTACAGCTGGATCTGGTTGTTCATGGTTCCTTGGTCCTGGATTCAGGACCCGTTTAACAGTGGAAGACTGTACTCTTCCACAGGCCAGAGTCCACAGGGGATTGGGGACATGACACAGGCCAACCACGGGTAGAAGGTTAGGTTACAGGCTGAATATCCCAGGGATCAAATACAACTATATAACACAGAGACATCCTCAGTCCGGGAACGCTTCTGGTCAATGCTTCAGTTGAGGTCAAAGTAGCAATCAAGTGTCCTGGCCAAACATGGCATCTTCTGCGTTATAAAAAAGTCCAATGGAGAAATGAAAATGTGTTCTGCATGATTGGTCTCCGCCGGCGCCAGAGACCAATTTTTTTTAATGTATATAATGTATATACTGTATATTCAAATACTCATAAGGAACAGAACATAAGGAATATTCAAAGCTTGAACCTGTATTTGGGCCAGCCCTACTTGAAGCAATAAAAATGAGATAACCAGTTAGCAAGCTTATCTCTTGCAAACACCTGTTTGTCTCAAATGCATTAACCTTTGGCCTCTGTTCAGTCGTTATTACAATGCTGCAACCTGTCACCTTAAACAAACCAACCGCAACTGGCAGGGTGGCTCCCCAAATAATGAAGGTGTGGGGAAGTATGAAGCCGATCAACATCATATTAAATCATGTTGTGAAGCTCAGAATAACAGCTAGAGGATTTGTAGTAGCGCAACGCGCACCAAAATACTACATTTGACACAAGGTGCATCCCATGGGGAGTGCCCCACGTAACGCCATGATTAACCTGGTGCAGGGGGACAACAGCCCCCTGCTGCTTGGTGTCAGGGGCCGGCGTGGGTTCCTCCTTATCACCGAAATGGAGCACTGCTCCCATTATCTACATTAGTCTGCTTTTTTAGTCGTTGCCATCAAGAAAACCAAACATAATCTTCTTTCTATGAGCAAACAATGTGAATTAATTAGAGCTGTAGTCAACAAAACAAAATCATATGCCAATTCACCTATTGACCAATCAATTGGTCGGGGGTAGATTTTTAATTCTGCACGTTATCTGAAGATGAACTTAATCGGCCACAGTGCATTCTACTCTACCTGCTAGCCTACATATCACCTAAGTGCTGTTGGAGGAGGTCAGTGGGTTTCAGATCCACTCTAGGTCCTAGTCCGACTCCGTTCCAGCAGAGCCTCAATGTAAACGGGTCTCACCAGACGAACCACGGCGCACAGCGCCGTGGTTCGTCTGTAGTAGAAAACAACACGTCGAGAGGTTCAACCCCAGCTCTTCTTCTGTGTTTAGTATACTGGGTCTCAATGGATGGCGCTGCGATGCGGGCCAAGGTGCCACGTCTGATACATACTCCAAGCCTATCGGGCACTTAACACCACCACATCAAAACAAAGAACTTATGCCTACCGTTTCTAGAATGCCAACACACTTTTTGTCATCCTTTTCAACCAAACGCTGCCACACCAACGACTTATTTGACATGGTGTAAACTAGTTTGTAGCAGAGTAAACGGTCAGAAAGTAGACCAGCAGTCATCCTTAAGTGGGGCGAGTCAAAGGTCTGAAAACCCGGTGTTTTGACCTCCTGTCTTAAAAGTCTTATAACCAATTGTATGGTTATTAAACCATACGATTATTATGACAGAAACTAGGGAGCCTTGAATATTCTTTTATTCATTATTAATGTTATTTGTAACACAATATAGCCTACCACTCAAAAATAAAATACATCGTGCTGCATATGTCCCTCCTGCCCCAAAGATAATGAGCGTTTTGTTCGTCGTGAAAGTAACACCAGCGATGTCCCACCAAGAGAATTTGGTTGAATAAGAGCATATTAACCAACCGGCCAGAACTTGACAATCATAGAATTAATATAAAAAATTGACCTTGTTGTTCTATAAATATCTTTGATATTTAGTCAGATTTGGCCATTCGTTTATTCAATTGATAAAAAAATTATCATATCGATTACTTTTGCCAACCAAATACCATACAATTAATCGAAAAGTGGAAGGGAAATTTATACTCTTCTTTTCTTTCAAATCTGATTCAAATTACAAAAATAACAAAAAACGATACAATAATTTGTAGGAAAGATGATCATTGAGCCTCGGGGCTAGCCAGGTCTCTAGAGGAAACGTGTCAGCGGGGAGAGAAACGGGGCAGGTGGCTTCAGAGAATGAGTTAGCAAACACGCCCCATTTTCAAAACTTCAAGTGTGAGTGTGGTTTCACAGAGAGGCCTCATCACCAGCTTGTTAGGAGAGGTTCCACACATCCTCGTCTATACAGTTGGGCCATGATGTCCTGCTCACGAGGCCCAAGCTACTAGGGAACTGTGACCGTCTCACCCACGCAGGGGAGGAGGATTGAAAAAAAGGCAATTTCTATCAAATGTAATGATAGAAATAGATAGAGTGATCTCAGTTTTAAAGTTGAAGGATCAGGTGGGTGAAGGGACCAAGGGGTAAAGTTCTGGTACTTTCCTGAGGTTTTATTGTGTGTTCTGAGGCCCATACACCATCTTGGGTTGGCCTCCATTAACATTGTACCGCAACTACTAGCCTGTATAACAACATTTTGATGTTATTCACAAATATGATAATATTATTGGTTTAAATACAAGTTTGTGGACAAATTTAGTTGAATGAATTTGGCTGGTCATCACAAAATAAATGCGAGTCTAGTCTGAGACAGGCTTGAGCCAATTGGCAATCAGATAGTATATTGACAGTTGAAGGGATGATCAACAATTGGTTTTTCCTACGACGATATAAAAGCAATTTTAACGTTTTTCCTATCAGAACTTCCTCTATAAACAGAGAGCACGTAATCTGCAATATTATGTTTACTTGCCTCGACTACTTTGGATTGTAGCAAGCAAACAGTCATATCCTTAAGATATAGGAGACATTATTACATGTAGATATAGGAGGATAGGAGACATTGCTTGCGAATTGCATTTTTTGTGTTTAAATATTTCAAATACCATTTTCACTCTTTTATAAATATTTATTCACAAAACTTTAAATGTATAGCTTGCAGTTGAAGTAACTCCGCCCACCGCCCCCTAGTGATCAGATCATATATTGGCGATCTTGAATAACCATGATTGGACAATATAAAAATAGAACTAATCGCCCAATCCTAGGGCATGGCCCCGACACCTCAGAGGGTTTGGAGTCCATCCACTACTTGTATCCCGATTTAAAAACCAAAACTGTAGCTGCAGCATCATTTCCAGAGCGGCTTATAGGTAGATTGTGCAAACACTGAGACTTCAAAGAAGAAATCTGAGCCAATATCAGTGATTTGCGTTCTAGTAATAAAACATGAAGCTCCTTCATAACTGACAAAACAAACAGGGAAGAGCGTTTTCCACAATGTGCTCTCAGTCCATGAACGGTGATTCAAAGCCTCTGCATCTAAATTAATAAATAATGATCCAATCGGAATCAGATTTTAATATTGTACATCCAGTCAAATCCAGTAAAAAGTAAAATCCTAATTTTGAGAACAGCGATTGATAAGTATTTTGTTTTGCAGTCATAAAAAAATATCTATGGCTAGTAAAAAGATTACAGCATCTGGAATCTAGGTTCATCATCATCCGCCTTTCTCATTCATTAGGATTCAAACAGGATGTGCACATCTTTGTGTGTACAACATGTACACACAAATCAGGACAAGCAGAGGTACACAGCTCAATTTAACCACTGGATAAACACTAATGTGTGTGTGTAGCAGTATTAAAATCTTGGTAGCTCATATACTTACATATTCTTTGACATTTTTGGTCTTCACTGCTTTGTAAGAGTAGTATGCGGGATAGAGAGTCCCAAACAGCAGCCTAGGGAAAAAAAGGAAAAGTGTCCATCTCCTTAAAAACATTTCAGCTTGTTAAATATCCTCCCACTTGCCACACCATCATCATGGTGTGCATCGAATTGTGGGCAACACCCAATGCCAAGCTACCTGTGAGTAGCTGTATCCACTTGTGATTAAACAAGTGTCCGATGAGAGGACATATAATAATGAAGTACTCCCAGCAGGTGAACATGTAAACTCAAAAGTCTCGAAAGGAACTATATGCAAGTTAATTCCATGTCCAATTCAGCATGGGAAAAACAGGAGAAAAAGACCCAGCCGTCCCTCTTTCGTCTCCAACAGAGAGTTGCTTTTGAAATCATGCTTCGGTAATAGAGGGGGACCGTTTGGGTTTTGGCCTACCGCCATTGAAGCCCTGTCCTGACAGGTCTCCTCCGCCAGCGCCTGAAGGTCTATCCACACCATTATTCTGCTGCCTGTCCGTCATGTAGACTTGTTGCGTTTTGATTTGTGTGAATGTTAAATGTTCAATGTTGAACTTTAGGCGAGGTTGAATAGAAGTAATATCCAAAGTATACCTTTTACTTAACTTCAGTTAACAGGCCACACTGGCTGATCAGTACAGAAGCTAGCCCCACAGAGCTTTGCTGTAGTTTAGTGGGCACACTGGCTGATCAGTACAGAAGCTAGCCCCACAGAGCTTTGCTGTAGTTTAGTGGGCACACTGGCTGATCAGTACAGAAGCTAGCCCCACAGAGCTTTGCTGTAGTTTAGTGGGCACACTGGCTGATCAGTACAGAAGCTAGCCCCACAGAGCTTTGCTGTAGTTTAGTGGGCACACTGGCTGATCAGTACAGAAGCTAGCCCTAGAGAGCTTTGCTGTAGTTTAGTGGCCACTGTGTTCAGTCAACATACAACTACTCAAATACTCAACGCTCTCCTCTCAGTGCATCAATCATTTTAAGCTCTTCTTTTTAGCTCATTAGCCAAAAATGTGCTTATAATTGCCTGCCTCCAGCAACATGATTGGTCAAAAAGTGAAATGCCCATTTCACCCAAGTTTGAGCTAGTCTGCTATCAGGCTTTAAATTATTAATCAAACGTATACTCAAAGAATACTATGGCAACAATACATCCCCTAGCATGTTATCCCTTCTATATTATGATTTATACATACAAAAACTAAAACAAAAAATATTAAACGTCATTCAGAACCATCCAAACAATCAGAAATTCAGTCACATTATATTGTATCATCCCCAAAAAACTACCTTCAACTTTAACTCGATAAAGTAATTGTTTGCATCATGGCTCGTTTTTGAGTTCTGTAGCTTCACTTTAACCCAAATAATCAAACCTTGTTTGTGTCATTGTAAGGCATTGAGGAGTTATTTCTAAGAATGTTCGTCTCTTAACAAGCTCAAATAAAAAATATATTTAGAATTGTCATGGTACAGAAATCAAATCACTATTTCAAATGCATTTTACAGTCTCCAAAAAAGATAATGAAAAGATAGAGCATCGATGTCATCTTCACAGCAGGAAGACTCTCCTTCATCCTAATATGAGCCGACTTTCGTCAAGCCAGGAAGCTGGTTGACACTCGAGAGGGGTGAGCGGGGCTGAACTTTGACCTTCCCTGCATGACTCAATAGCTGTAGTGGTTTTGGCTTGCAGACTCATGTTGCCTCTTAAGGCAATCAGACAAGTACTCACAGCAGTTCCCTTGACCTTAAAGAAACTGAACACACAGAATACACGTCTACTGGAGAAATGACATGCCAGCACCCCAGTGACGAGCAGAGGCAACAGGCCCAGCTCAAGACAGTTGGAAGATACCTGTACAACTGGATACACATCAGTATGTAAACCTACACTGAAGCACACTATAGAACTTCATTTAAGGATCTAGGATTATACAGTTCTGAACTAGATGATATAGATTTGATATCTACAGCTAGAGATCATAGAGGTTTGATATCTAGAGCTAGAGATGATATAGGTTTGATATCTAGAACGAGAGATGATATAGGTTTGATATCTAGAACTAGAGATGATAGAGGTTTGATATCTAGAACCAGAGATAATATAGATGCATACAGTGGACCTCAGTGCAAAGTGGCAATTTACAATATTGAGACTAATAGCTACAGTTGGCCTCAGTATGATTATTTAAGTGGCTGTGTGACTTAACAGAAATGTTCTGATCTGAATTGCAAGTGCAGTATGGCCAAGCCAGTACGATGAGAAACCATTTACCATTGGGCCAAATCTGCATAAAAATTCATAAGGCAATTGTTTTGTTAATTAGTAGGGACTTTGTTTTCCTACATGAAAAACAAAGTTCAGTACAAAATAATCTATTGCGATAAACATTTAAACAACTAAAGCTAGGGTAAGCAATTTATTTTAGAAGCATTTTGTCATATTTGTTGAAATTCTCTTAACATCCCGTCAGCAATCAATAAATCAAATCAATTGTATTTATTTTTTATCATCTGGTATCTGTGGTTTTTCCAGGCCTGTAACAAGCCTGTCCAATCATTTCATTCGGCCCAAATGAAATGATTGGATGGCTTACCTGTCTGTCTACCCACCTGGCTAACTGCACACACGCTGCCCTTGCTCTCATTACGCATGAACGCAGTCTACCACAAGGCTAGCTGACCTGTTGCTAAAGCTAGCGAGCTAGTCGAGCTAGAACGTGTTTTGGGGGAGTGGCTGTAGAGGGAGGCCTGAAGGAGGGGGGGATTTCTTCAGTTGGATATTTTCAACATCTAGCTTGCTCTGGCGGGTTTCTCTAATTGCCTACCCTAACTGTAAACATTGATTTGAGAAGCAGACAAAAATGTTAGCCAACATTTAAACAATTTGTTTTACTCTTCTCGGAGTCCCTTACTCTCTGTATCTTTGCATGCGATGTAAACAATAATAAAGGTCTTATGTAGAAAATGACCCCTCCTGTGTCTCCAACAGGAGAACCACCTGGGTGAGTGGCAGGCTGGTTTGTCTCTGCAGCGGTTTATTTCATGCTGTTGCTATGGAAACCACAGGCTGCTGGAACCGGCTCTCCATCTCTCACAACTGAGGCCCTTGCTCCTCTTCCTCCTCTTTAAAGAGCCAGTGATCCCACTGTGTCAGATGGAATTAAAAAAATGCATTTTGGGCGGTGAGTATTAGGAAGGAGGGGGGGCGTGTTATCCCCATGGTTACGACCCACGCCAACTTTATGATACTTATTTAGTACCGTCGTTGTGTATGAGCGTTATAATAAGCGGTGTTGAATATGAAATGCGCCACACACCGTAGCGATATACTATAGGTGTCCGGGAAGCCCAATCCTTGGATGCGGGTATTCAATAAAACGCTGCTCAGATGGAGCGTCACCATCCACACACACCATGGTGTTATACTATGTGTTCAAAAAGATCCACTTTCTTTTGGACACAGCAGTCAACCGCTGCCCAGACAGAGCTCCACACGTCCTCACACACCATGCCCAGACAGAGCTCCACACGTCCACACACACCACACCCAGACAGAGCTCCACACACACACACACACACCACGCCCAGACAGAGCTCCACACACACACACACACACACCGCCCAGACAGAGCTCCACACGTCCTCACACACCCCGGTGCCCCTTTGTCGAGACGTCTGAGTGCCTCGGAAAAGGCTGTCAAACGTCTACGACCAAATGACCACGTTTAAAACAAAACAAAAGTGGTTTTGGGTTCACTGGCTCTGTAAGGCCCTCTGGTGACATCCTGCATGCTTGTATATGTCCATGCATCTACTGTGGTGGGGCAGCAAGGCACACACCAAGGAGATGCGTCTGCAGCACAGCAATAATGCAACATTGTTATTGGTGTGATAATAGCAGGTAATTGCTCATTTTCTTTCACTTAAAAAGAGTCTCGCCATCACACGCCATACTACAACAGTCAGCATAATATTATAAATAAGAAGACGAATGGTATATGTCAAAGAGAAACTTAAAGCAGCAGCCACAAAATGTTCTAAAACATTTGGACAATAGCAAGTAGGGCTGATATATATATTCAGATATGCGTTCCTCACGCAGGTATTCTAATCCCAATACAAGTTGCTTCTAGAAGAATGATGCCTGTGTAAATTTGTGAACCCCAGGTAGAAGGTTAGGACACATTTCTTCGGAATGTGCCAGTGATGGGCCAATCCCAGGGATACAATTATAATATATTTTATTATACCAAATATGACATTCCTCAGACTCAGAATGTTTCGCGTCAACGCTTTAGCTGAGGTAAAGGTAGCATCATCAAAATATGGCCTGGGCAAACAGAGCATGGCTGAATTATCCTTCGTTAGATTTGTAATCGGATATTAGAACATTATTACAATACCTCCTACCATGCACTGACACCTCCCGTCCAGCAGGAGACCGACAGAGATAGACTAGCCTATAAAAGAAGCCTATTTAATAAATGTTCAAGGGTCTTCGAGAACCTAGCACAAGGTTCAAACCACCTATTTCAACTGTGATAATTGGTAGTAGGCCTTATAAATACTTTAAGGCTACATGGAAGTTCTGCTGTAACCGAGCTGGACTCGGACCGATGAGGGGATCTGAAAGCCACTGACGTCCACGCAGCAATACTATGCGACATTGTTGTTTTCCTTTCTGCGTTATTAAGACAACACTGTAGGAATTAAAAGGAAAAGTGATCAGTTGAATGGAAATGAGATTCTGCAGCAGTGTTCTCCGCCAGCTCTGATTCAGTCAGGTAAACATACGCATTATGAATTTCCATATTTTTTCTCTGAATAATCAGATATTATTTACAATTATAGCAATTCACTTTAGTTTTTCCAGACTAGAAATGAGTAAATACGACTATATAATGAGTATTTGATGTGGTATTAGGGCAAAGTGTTCAACATACTTAACTATTTACAAGTCATACTATAAGATCGTTCTTGTCCCAGGTTCTGTGCTGGCAATTGAGTTCTCTTTCACACCAACCCCATCTTGTCACACACTTTAATTGTAACACCCACCACCACACACCCACAGAAAGAGGGATGAAGTTCTTGAAACAGTTAAATAATTGTTTGAAGTTACCCCCCATCCCATGTGCCATTCATCTCGTTCTCTTTCTTTGTTTTTTCCGCTCCCCTTCAGCCCCCAAACTCCCCACCTGTCCTCACGCAGCTGAGAAAACATGGCCCCTCTGGACGAGGCTGGGCTCCAGTCCCCTGACAGCAAGACGTGGGTCACCATGTGCAGGGATGGAACCAGTGGGACTAGCATGCAGACTCATCGTTGTAATATATAAATGGCAAGGTGTGTCTAATAGCAAATAGCATCTGATAAACAACCTTAAAACAAGTCAATAGAATCTATCTAATTTCAAACGCAAATGGTTGTTATTTTTCTTTGTGTGCTTCCTGATACCAGGTCAGTTTGGGGAGGATTAAAAAGAAGGCTGTCAGCAGACTCTCAAAACAATTGGTTCATAGATTCTGGGAGTTTGAACGATGGACCAACCATGGAACAAAACCTTGTATTACTGCATACCAATGATCCTATGTATTCATACCAATAATCCTATGCATTCATACCAATGATCCTATGTGTTCATACCAATGATCCTATGTATTCATAGCTCCAGACTAACTTTTTTCAGTAGGAGCACTGTGGCCCCCAATTGAAAATTTTAGGGGCGCAACCAGAAATTTTAGGGGCACACACCGTAAATCAACATGCTAACCAAATATTCACATTTCTACAAATTTTCAGTGTATTACTAATAAATACTTTGATAATAGATGCAGAAATTACAATGTGCTGTTTCAAATTCAGTGTCACATTTTATTGTTCACTTCTGAAGATGCAACATAGAAGGTAAACCGACAGCACCATCGCTTGACAGCACTCTATGCTTGAGGCTAAGATTGTGTTTAACTAGTGTATTGTGTTTAAACTGCGAAGTGCCTGCACTGTCGGCAAACTTCGTTTTCCCCGCAGTTCTGGGGCAGCGATTGCAAAATTCGCAGTCTCCTTACAGTACCTCAACCAGCTGAATTCTCGCAGCCAGTCTTCCCGAACATTGTGGGTTCGGACCTTTTTCGCCACACAAACCTCTGACTCTGAATCATCATCTGACTGTGACACTGTAGATTGTGGCACTGGCACACT
>OMKX01108799.1:0-16134 GCA_900302425.1 Brosme brosme
CACACACAGGCACACACACACATACACACACACACACACACACACACACACACACACACACACACACACACACACACACACACACACACACACACACACACACACACACACACACACACACACACACACACACACACACAAACACATAGACAAACACACACACACACACACGCAAACACACACACACACACACACAAGAGAGACACACACACACACACAAACATACACACACACATTCACACACTCCCACACACACACACACACACACACACACACACACACACACACACACACACACACACACACACACACACACACACACACACACATGCATGCATGTGTACAGTACATGCACATGTATGCACGCACACACACACACACACACATACAAATCCTAAACTCACACGTACGCACACCCGTAACCGAAGCTTGGGCTACAGAGGCATAGGGGGGAACGAGTGTGTTATTTGAGCTGGGTGGGGGTCTGCTGGAAAATGTGTTTCTCATATTCCCTTTCCCATCAGCCACGGCAGACAGGCCAGTGTTCGGTCCAACTTCGCTGGTGGAGCCAGAGACAACAGGCTGAGCCCACTCCCCCAACCCCCTTCACTTCTTTGTACCATGCATTTGTTTTATTGCACGTTCCCCATTTTCCCTCATGCAACATCTTTTTTTCCTTTCTGCTCACTTGTCGGGTTGCACCCCGACTCTTGGCCACTCTCTCACTCTCTCTCTCTCTCTCTCAACCCCATTTCCTCTGCGCTCTCCAACGGTTTCTTTAGGGCCTTTCCCGCTTTTTACTTTCTCTCGTCCATTTCCCTCACATTTTCCCTCCATCCATCTATCCCTGCCCTGCTCTGTTATCCCTCGTCTATCACACACACACACACACTGCCTGGGTGTAACCATATCAACAATCCTACCATTAGGCTCCTTGTACGTCTAATCAAGCATAGTGCACGCAGTTTGATTCAATCGTTACAACTAATACGAGTACAAGTACAATACACAGAGCTCATTTTGACCAGAAGAACATTTTGAATGGTATAGCCTTTCCATCTGGTTCCCATTTAAGTCAACAATGAAAACCAAAATGTCACAAAATCCATTTTTTCCCCCCAAGTTTGTCTTCTTCCTCCCTGACTTTAAGAACATTTGCATTAATAATAGTGATAAAGTTTATATAACAGACAAGAAAATATCCATATGAAAATTTGTTAGTTGTCAAAGCATGCTTTTATATGTAGCATTATAATAGCAAGGATATTTATTTATTGGCTTAACTTGAAGGCAAGTTTCAATTGAGTGAAAAACAATTCTATTACACATACTATACACTGCTCTGCACATTCAACTATTTTAGGATCCAGCATCCAGCTTTCCTGTTATTTCACATGATGCTTTTCTATCCATAACTACATTTCCCGTATGCAAAACGATCATTCAGGCATCCAACTTCTACCTAGGGAGGTCAATGAGGTGCATGATGCGTAATCCAGCTGTATAGTAGTGTGCCAAACTATCCCTCCCCCAGAAAACTTCATGTCTGCCGAATGCGTTTGGACCCGTGTTGTGCATAAAAACCATTGTCCAGAAAGGCTGGACTCCGGCTTTCTGAATGTCTTAAATTGCCTGAGCTCTGTAAACAAAAATGCGTAAAAAGTACTCAATCTGCTATGAGAAAAGTGAATATATATACACAATTGGATACATTTACCAGGGGAAATGGCGTAGTTTATTTTAAGAGCAATCATTCAGCAAGATACTTACGTACATACGTTTTATTAATATTGATCATTTCTAAACATCTGTATCGGTTGTCCGTTACATGGTAAACACGTATGGCATTCCCTGGGGTCTTTAGTCTTTGAGTTCCAGTGAAACTTGGTGTACAATAAACTGTAGAAAACATTAGGTGTCTATCACCTACAAGTGGAGTCACACAGAGGTATTGATATATATTGTTCCAGCTCACATTGCTTAGAGAAAATACATTTTAATTCAGAATCACAGAATTATTCATACCACAGGAAAACGAAAAAGTCTTTATTTATCGTTGCTTTTGGCCCCGTTCTATAAAAAATGATTTGCGAAAGCCCCTATAAAAAGGATAGTCATTGTGACTACTACTACACCACCACCAGAAGTTATGTTAGGACATCTAGTGGCATTTTCCGCTACTACACTGTGCAACTGGCTCACAGACAGCATTCACAAAGGTCATGTTCATCTTTCTTCTGACAATAAAACTTTATTTGTAAATACTTCTAAAACATTATCACATAACACTGAGTTAAATATTAACCATATTTACAGTGGAATTCAAGCCCTTGTTCTTTCCCACCTATATAAAAGTAAAATCAATGTTAAAATATAAAAAATATATAAATAAAACTACGAGATTTATCATGTACGAAGTAGCTTTTGTAATATCAGGCAGAAAACCACATCATCTATATCTTGCATATAAACAATTTAAAACAGTAGCAGCGTTGGGTTAAAATTCCTCAAGTTTTACCAATTATCTTTGGTGTTGACATGAGAGCAACAAAGGCTGCCGGCCCCTCTGCATAAGACGGTCTAATCATCACGAGGGGCCCCTGTTGGGCCCTCAACCTATATACCTCAGTATGGGACTTTACAGAGGTCCTCGTGGATCTCGGCCTCATCCCAGGGTCCCTGGATGTTGTCTTTGTGTCTCTGCAGCTTGACCAGCAGTAGAGGACAGAGCAGGATGACGCTCACAAGGGCCAGGGCCAGGACCACGGCCCCCCCC
This sequence comes from Brosme brosme, assembly GCA_900302425.1. NCBI lineage: Eukaryota > Metazoa > Chordata > Actinopteri > Gadiformes > Lotidae > Brosme > Brosme brosme. The sequence goes on from OMKX01108799.1 coordinate 2,777, forward strand.
GGCCACAGGGACCCCAGGCCCCCCACCCCTCCAAGACACACCCCGACGCACAGCCATGCGGACGGCCCGGTGGCGCGGTCCCTGATGCTCTGCAGCAGGCAGGGCCACAGGGCGAACATCAGCAGGGCGCAGCTGAGCATGGCGAAGGTGTGCACTGCCCCCGGGAGCCGTGACGCCAAACACACGGAGGCAAACAGCGCCGCGTTGAGGGACAGGCTGCCGGTGGGCGAGGGGTCGGCGTACGGGAACGACACCAGGTGGGCCAGGAGCATCAGCGCAGACATGGCGTACACCGTGTCGGTGCTCACCGACTCCGTCAGCGTCTTCAGAACTGGCGAGAAGCCAAAGGTGAAAGAAAGGAAAATGGCGGCACTCTGCAGGTCTGCCAGGTGCGTGCGGGGCTCGCGGTCTGTGCCGAGCTGCGGCCTGAGGGCGTTGTGTAATCCATAGCCCAGGAGGCCAACTATCAGACTGGTCCACAGAAGAGCTTCTGGGGACAGCAGACCCTGGAACAAAACCCGATCGGGTAGGTGGGGTCAACCACAAGAGGCAGAAGAAAATGAAGAGTAGTAAACAAGTCCCAGAACCAAATCTAGATAGCACCAAGAGTAGGAAGGGTTATTCCATACCTGTTCCATGTAGAGCCAGAGAGTGATGAAAATGGCCACACAGGACAACTGCTGGCCGACCAGAACGGCTTCCTTCACCACAGCCCAGTAGCGGTACTGCCGGATTCCCTCATTCCTGCGGAGCTCTTCCAGGAAGCGTTCATCCACATAGTTATCAGGGAACGGCTGGCGTTCCCACAGAACCTTCCGCCAGGGAACAGCAGGACCCGGAGTAATGTCTGGCCCCATCACATTGACCAGGCATCTAGTCAATCAGATGCTTGGCATTATCGGGGAAGAAATACACACTTATTATTCGAAAGGCTCAAGTGGACGTGGGAACAAAACAGTAAAACCAGTTGAACCAACCACACAGGGCTGTGTTTACGTTTAGGACTACGTATCTCGTATAGCTCTAACATGGGGCTACTCACTTTACTATAACAACATTCTAACATGACATGATCGTCTTACCTAAACGTATATTACCACACGAACGCCCAGCAACATGCGTTATTATGAATTGTAACATTACGTTACACCCAATTTAAATACATACTTATATTGCCTGTCAAGTGTCTATGAACTGACATTAGTGAGCAGGTGTCATACACAGAGGTACTATTGAATTCATTCTGAGTATGTAGATACAAATAGTGGAATTGATCTCTACCTGGGATCCGTTTCGGTTTCCTGCCCGGCGTTCTATTCTCATCCCGGAAGAGACGCAAGTTTACGCGAGGCGAATGTGTATTTCGTAGGCGGAATCCGGGAAATGAATTAGGGGATAGCCGGAGATTATCCAATCACGTTGGTTAAGTCCCTGTCCCAATCAAAAAGGCCAAAATCCGTCACGTGACGCATCTGCCGGCGCGATCGCAGGGAAGGTAATTTAAATTGCATAGGGTTAAGGGTTAGGGTTTTCTTTATGTTTCAGTTTTTGTTAGTCAAAATGGACTCTGGGTGCACTGGCACACCATCTCCCAGTCCTTTCATTTCATTTGTTTCCATTTTTCTTTTTCATATATTGTTGTTTTTTGTGTTGTTTTTCATCTTTTTGTTGTTTCTCATTTAAGGGTTAGGGTTCGGGTAAGGGTTAGCGTTTAGGGTAAGGGTTAAGGCTAACCCTAACCCTAAAATATGAATGAAGGCATGATGACGTAGCTCTGGCTGGCGTGCGAGTTTGACTGACAGGCTGCCTGTCCAATCCTAGCGCTTGAGGCGGGACTTTTCCCGGATTCAGCCTACGAAATACACATTCGCGTACAGTAGGGGGCGATAGGAGATATAATTGGCTACGTAGCATCACCACCCGAAGAAGAGAACGAGCAGGCCGCAGACATGGAGGATTTCGCTTCAAAGCAGGTTACCGAAAACCTAGACGAACCTCCCAACAGCCGACTATTTATAGTAACATGTCGGTCCATGTCCGAAGATGTGATTCGAGACACCTTCGCCGTGTTCGGGGACATCCAGGCGGTGTGGGTGGTGAAGGACAAACAGACCAAGGAATCCAAAGGCGTTTCCTATGTGAAGTTCGCTAAGTCCTCCCAGGCCTGCCTGGCGATGGAGGAGATGCACGGCAAAGTCGTGATCGAGGGAACTAAACCTATAAAGGTAATCGTTTAACATCACTTCCGGGGTTTTATTCAATAATGTCTGGCTGCAGCCTGTAGGACATGGACATCCACATCCAACTGCTATCACTTGACGCTATATATTATATTATGTCTAATACTATATCTTTTTTCATATTAATTTAAGCATGAAAGCATACAAACTAAACATTACAAACATAAACTGGCGTTTCTTTAAAGTAATAACAGAAGGTTGTGCATGGGTTTGGTCACCGAACCGGGCCAAAATTCACTAGTGATTATAAAGGTTCTATAGCTAAAGAAACAAAGAATTGTACACCACTGAAAGGGGGTGAGATGACATCTACACAACATAAGCTTTCAGAAAATCCATGATTTGTGTAGTTTATATAGATAGCGTCACGTGATAGCAGTTGGATGTGGATGTCCATGTCCTACAGGCTGCTGCCAGACCCTACTCTGTCCATGTCCTACAGGCTGCAGCCAGACCCTACTCTGTCCATGTCCTACAGGCTGCAGCCAGACCCTACTCTGTCCATGTCCTACAGGCTGCAGCCAGACCCTACTCTGTCCATGTCCTACAGGCTGCAGCCAGACCCTACTCTGCCCATGCCCTACAGGCTACAGACACACCCTACTCTGTCCATGTCCTACAGGCTGCAGCCAGACCCTACTCTGTGCGTTAGCCAGCAGACAGGCAGAGGCCGGGTTAAGGTGTAACCGTGACCCCGAACCTGTTAATCAAGAACATTAACCCATGTGTCGTTTCCTAGATGTATTACAATCTTACAGAGACGATGTCTACAATCCACTTGTTTCCCCTGGCAAAACGACCTGCGGTCATCCTGACTTATTTGTTGTACGTTTTTTGTTTAGGTGTTTATTGCCCAGTCCAGGTCATCTGGAAGACACCGGGACGTTGAGGATGAGGAGCTGACCAGAATCTTCGTCATGATCCCTAAAACCTTCACGGAAGATGACCTCAAAGAAACGTTTAAAGTAACTACACACACCAGCCTGACACGTGTTTCTCTATACCTTCAACATGGAGACGAGATTCCCATTGTTAACGTTACACATGGTTCTGATATATGATATGTCTGTCCCCCTGCCTCTCTGTCTCTTATTAGGAGTATGGCGATATTGAGTATTGTGTTATCATAAAGAATAAGTTCACCGGAGAAAGTAAAGGTCTGGGCTATGTCAGATACTACAAGCCATCCCAGGCGGCCATGGCCATAGAAAATTGTGACAGAGGTAAGAGGATTTAACATGCACAATATGTCTCACTATGTTTATTATTAACTATTTTAGTGAAGCTATTGAAATGTGAATTGTGATAAACATAAGTGTCTTTGTCCCTAATGGAAAGTTTTTCTTTAAGCTTTAGTAAACCGCCATGCAATGTTTAGTGTTTAGTGACGGCCCAATTCAGAGATAAATGATGGATAACGTTGGATGTGTTCATGTTGGCAGGTTACAGGGCCATCTTGGCTGAACCCCGCAGCAAAACCAACTCGACAGAAGGGGAGTACGCTGGGGGAGGAGCACGGTTTGACCAACACGGGGGCGACAACATGAACCCTTACCCATTCACCATGGGAGGTACATATTGCTGGCTTCCTTCTTGTTTGTTTGTGTGCTACTTTTGCCACGTATAGGATCTCAAGGAATAGGGTATGTATTGGGAAGTACACTACATATCAGGGGGGAGAATATTTCAGTATCTCACTTTTAGATTTTGATACTTGGGGTCACGATTCCATTCAATATGATACCCGATTCAAAATAGATTCCTGATTCAGTACATTGGGGTGCCAATTTCAAGATCTACTCCAGTCTGCTGTGCACTAAGAAAGGTGATGCAGCCAATCATGGCATGAAAGCAGCTTAAAATGTGTATTCATTTATGTAGTTTTTATATTTGAAGAATGATCAACTGATTGCAATAATACAAACACACTAAGGCAAACCTAAGTGTGTGTGTGTGAATATTATGTTTATAATATAAAAATATAATAGTCAGTGATGGGGTCATTTAAAAAAATATTTCTGTTTTTAAAATGTGATTTTCTTTGGGGGTGTATTCAACTATTTACTGATAAACAATTTCCCATGTAATAGCCGACCCCGGCAACTACCAGATGGCCGACTACCGCTCCAGTGATGTCATGACCCGCTGCCTGATGCTGTCGTCCAGGGCCGCGGTCACCCAGGAGCAGGTGTACGCCCTGTTTGACATCATCCCCGGCATGGACTACTGCGAGCTGCAGAGAGACGCCTACGGACTCAGCAAAGGTCGGTCATCAAAGTGCTTGACCTGACTCTCTGATCCCCCGCGCCGTGCCGTGTGGACGTGGGGAAAAGCTCGTCCAGCAGCAAAGTGTTTGATGGGAAAGTCATTATTGTCATTATGGAGTTATTAGGCTGAGAAGCCAAAGTGCCGTGCTGTGTTCACTTGTCATCCTATGACCTCAGCGATATTTATGCACGACAGCCTAATGGTAGGGAGGTAAACGGTTGCACACGGATTGATTCAACTGCGTGCAGAATATGTATTATAGCAATAATCGCAACGCAGCTTTTTTTTTTCTCTATGCTCCCAGGTCACGCTGTTATTCGCTACAACAATCTCGGGTCAGCGGTCTATGCCAAAGAGAAACTAAATGGGTTTGAGTATCCCCCCGGCAACCGACTGGCGGTGTCCTTCATCGATGACGGAGACGATCGCAACAGGTATGCATGGATGTGTGCTTTGCATACAAATTGATTGTAATACACAACTTTTCTCACTACCTTTTAGGATCCGTCATGTTTATCTGGTACCTTTTCATGTTTGAAAATGAAACACGTGTGTCTCTTCTGTGTGAAGCCCTGTAGGCAGAATGGCCATGCAGTTTGTAGCTGCTCAGATGATGTCCACACTCTGGAACGGTCCCTCTGGTAACCAGTTACTGAAAACCCCCACTGTAAGTAACGGTCTGACTGTAATTCACTATGTAGGTGTAAGTAAACTATAGCCGCGTTTCCACCGCAGGAGCTTAACCCCGGGAAGTAGGAACCTTTGCAGGAACTAAGTGCATTTTCATCGCAGGGACCAGCGTCTAAAATAAGTTCCGGGGGCTTTATTTTACCCCAAAAACGTCCCTGCTCGTGGTGTAGGACTTTCCTAAGGTTCAGGAGCCTTGGGGTTGGGGCTGGCAGCGCTGAATATTTCTGATTGGTGGAAGAAAATCTCCCTTATCATAACCCCCCTCACTCGCTACACTGTTTTACAATTGGATTAAAAATCAAACTCCATAATAATTGAATTGAAAATACATAGGATATTTTGATGGAAGTATGGAGCATTCGCTTGTATTCACTGCCTTTATGAGGTTGAGGGTTGAATCCATCCGTCTTTCACTGCCGTGGTTCTTATAGGAAAATGCCTCATATGCGCGTTGTAACTGATAGTTGATGCGATTTTGTTGCTCAGATTTTTTATTTTGTCACTATTTCTTGCTTTTTCAGGTCCTTTATTCGTTTTGTGCCTGACATAAAAGGACCTTGATTTGCCTACCCTTCGAGGGTCTTTAGGCCGCGGGGGAAACGCAGACAACAAGGGGCTGAAGGAACCTTTTTGTCCCTTGCAATGTAGTTCCTGGGACTAAAAGCTCCGGGTAATTAAGGTGGAAACGCGGCTTATGCCGCGTATGTGTTGTAATGGGGGTCTGGGACAGCAGATCTTATAAGATCAATGAAACTAATTGATGACAATTAATTATTGACCACAAACTATTTGATTTAAATATAGCATGATCATGGGAAGCCCAGTGAGCGATTTACCAGCAGTTTCAAAGAGACAATGGGTGTGCGTGATTCTTACAGGGGAACTTTCACATCATGGGCAGCAGCAACAAAGGTTAAGGGAGTGGCCATTGTGTAGAGTTAAGGATTGGCCATGGCGGGAGTGGCCAAGTTAATTTGCAAAACAATGAGCGAAATGCAAGACATCTTAAGGAATCTACACAATAAAGAAGTCAGGAGATTGGCATGGCCTCAGTATCAGACTTCGTGGTTACAGTAGCGATGTGAATGCTAACTAACTTAACCCCTTTCAACTGGAGAGAGGAAGGGAGCCATCTCTAGATGCAAGGGAAATTTATACAAATGCCTTTTTAAATTGACTAGTAACAATGTAAACAAGGTCATTCAAGGTCACTTATATAACTTGATATTATTATTATTAGGATACATTTTTCCACGACACAAACTCAGTCCAAACACATTTATTCATGGTTCAATGGTAATAATGTTGTTGGATGGAAATCTGCACTTCTCACATCTTCTAAGTTATGTAAAGTCCTTGTTAAACTGCCGGAGCCCTCAAGTCCTGCCATCTCAAACTCGGGCTTAGTAACACATTAATTGTCCTTCAATGCAAAACCAAACATAAATATTTGTGACAATGTGTGGTCCCTTTCCACCTTTGCTTTATGGATGTCAACATATTTTGAAATGACGATGGCTTCTGTTTGTCTCTGCAGAGTTTCCCTGGGGCCCCTGCAGCACCACGCATCCAGGCGGATCTCTCTCTGCCCGCCATAAAGAAACTAGCGCCCCCAGACAGCAAGGTGAAGGAGCGCTTGTTTGTCGTGTTCAGCCCCTCCCCTCTGTCCATGGATGTCCTTGAAGATGTATTTTGGTAAATATTCTTTTGACACATTTTTTGTGTGTCTACTTCATTAAGAGATTTACAAAGTATAGACAGTATAGTTGAGCTAGGGTCTGAACTTCCCTCATATAATTATTTTTATTAAAATGAATGCTCTAGTATCCACATTTATTTATATTTGATTTGATTGAGGAACATAGCTTCGATTCAGTTGTCTTGATGAGTTGAAATGGAAAAAGATATGTTAGCATCTAGCTTGACACATCCTTAACAGACAAATGTCATGATCTATTATCTATTGTTTTTATTTGTAAATATGATACATTAGCAGAGTCAGGATGGCCTTCTAAAATGTTTGAAGCTGTAGCTATTGTGCTCCAGTCGCATCGTACTTGGGGTTTTCCTGAGCGCATCACGAATGCAATCATTACTCTCCCTCTGGGCTGAACAGTGAATGACAGGCAAATGCTCATTAAGCTAATTGCCTGTTAAGATAATTGGCAATCTGAAACTGGTATGCCTCAATTAACCGCACTAATAGTCATGTTTTCTTTCCAACAACCAATCGGCTAGCCAAGAGAGAAGACTATCAAGTCAAATTTATATTTGCATAAATCATGCATTTCTTAGCATTAAGAATCAAGCAGTTAGGCTACAAAAGCGTCTGTTAAGAATCCCCATCCATATTTACAGACCGACTGCGTACCTGCCAAGTGCTGGGGGCAACCCAAAATCCAACGATTATCTCATTATTTTTTCATTGCCAGTATTGATTTGTGACGGTCTTAGAAGGCAAAACACGCAGAATGTGAAACCCCTTGTTTAATTTTATTTGCAAAAGTAATTTGGGTAATCTTTCTGAATTAAAATCCCTCTCTGCCTCTCTCTCTCTAGTCGATACGGCTCTCTAATCGAGGTTCATTTGGTCCCTGGGAGAAAGGTTGGCTACATGAAGTATGCTGACAAACAGGTGAGGCGCTTACACCACAGCTTAGGAGGAGGGGGTGCAAAGACAGAAAGAAATATGTGATGCCCCTTTTTCATTGGCTTGTAACAAGCCAAAAGAACAAAAAACAAATCCGAGGCAAATCCTTCACCATCATGTCCATGCAGTTTTGATGGGAGAAAAAGTTGCATACCATTTTAATAATGTGCTGCATGTTCCATGCGGTAAAACACTTTTAAGATCAAAGCTTTTACAGAAGCTGTGTCTTTGTATTGGTTGCTAAGCGATGATCGCTGGTCACTGCACCTAGAGGGCAGTGGTTTGGAAACAGTTGAAGCTGACACGTGAATCTGTCCCAAGTGTGCTGACGAGGCCATGGCGGCGCTCCACGGCCACATGGTCAACGGCGTGAGGATGAAGGTGATGCTGGCCGACCCCCCTAGAGAGGAGTCGCACAAACGTCCACGCACCTACTAGAAGACAACTGTCCTGCACCGGCTCCGAGCCTGAGGTAAGTATCTAACACGCTCCGGCCACCACCGCCTTGCACACCATCCGCTTTGCATGTTGTGTGGCTGCACTATGAATTGGCCCTTAATTAACACGGCAATAACCCTCAGCAAATCTGAAACGGTAATTGCGAAACCCTTTGTTTTTTTCGGCCCATGTGGGTAAATAAATTCTCCACTATACCGACCAAATTTGTGTACACATTCATAACCAGTTGGATGAAGTTTGAGGGCCTTTTGATGAAAAACAACAAATAATCACGCAAAATATCGTCTAAGTGTTGCCATGAAACTAGTCAGGCTAGTTAAAAACCATGTCTGATATCGATTGCCCTTTAGCCGGTGGTAATTAAGCATTTTTTTTTATTTATTATCGCCTTCCAAAGGTGGTTTGGCTTATGTTCACATTATGTCTTTCTTCTACTATTGAGTTGGTTACATTTCTGGCCGGACCAGTTGTATATGTTGATAACTCTGTAGCTTCTTGTTTCCTAGGAGACTGTTGTCATGACACAATGACACACCTGACCTGACCGACCGACACCTGGACCTTCTCCTGACCCGACCTTTGACCTCTGTCTGACCATTTCCAGTGACCTGTCATGTCATACCTAGGCTGTGACATACCTGTGACCAAAGCCAACGGTTTTTTTGTGAGACGATTCACACGTTGCGCTCAAAGACTCATGTAATTCAAACTTCTGGTACGACAACGAAACAGTATCTCGACTTAACCCCACTATTACAAAGTAATTAATCCTTAACAAATGTTCAGATGAAGTTAGGGGTGCACAGAACTTCTTCAGAAATTTCCGTTATTGGTCAAAATAAAGCATTTCAAAAGATTGATCTAAGTTTACAAACTTTGTTTGTAAATTTGTGGTGTATACACGCACTAAATGAGATCGTTTTACGAGTTTGAGTTGTATTCAATTTTAGTTCCAATTAATGTTCTCCAAGTCTTTTAGTTTTGAAGGCATGTTCTTGCAAAATAAAAAGATATAACCCTTACCTGCTTGTCCTGTCATCATTTTGCATCGTTTTTTTGTTATACATACTTGAACAGAACAATTCCCATGCAGACTTCCAGTATTGATAAAACAGCCACCCAAATCAAATATTTAGCGTCCTGCAGTTTGTTCATTGTGACTTTTTACAGTCAAGTACATCACTGATCATGTGACTCCTTGTTTCCAGGGTGTCCAGCTACCCTAGACCATAAATAACAAAGATAATCCTACAAATGGAAAACTGATCTAGGGAAATGCCAATTGCAAGAACCAAAGGTTGTTCATGTTGAAAGACTTTTTGAATAAAAACAAGGTCTATGTCCACAATTTCCCATTTTTTGAAAATAAATTGAAATGAATCCCACACATTGGATGTACAATCTTTATTTTTTCTAGCTTGTAACTCATGAGCACACTTATTTACAATGTTGGGAGGTTAACAGTGACATTTGTGACTGATTCCACTCCATGCCAGGGATAATTAAGTTTCCAAAACGGCACTAAATTTCAAGGATTCAAAAAAAGAAAACATTGGATAATTTTCCAGAAACCGTTTAACCGAATACTTTTTAAAGCTATATTCCTATTTTCAAAAATATAATTCAAACCAAGTGTGCCAATATGCATTACATCCTGGAAGTGGCTTGTTAACAAGTAGTAAAGCACATTCACTACATAACTCAAGTCCCCTTCATTTGTCCAATTAAAATCAACAAAAGCTACCCAGCAATCAACAACAAATTGACCGTCAAGAACGATTATTTGATAAGCTGGCCTTTGTAAACCCCATTCAGTCCGACTTTTGAAATAAAGCCAAGTTGCGTAATGGGTGGGGAGACATGGGTAAAAGAGGACCAGCTGGTGGGAAACAAAGGGGCAGAGACGGGAAGTGATGTCATCATACAATCAGGCTTTATTGGAGTCTCTGAATTTAAAAATTACTGGAACATTGTCAAGTGCTTGAGCCTGTGGTGGCTCCACACTAACGTCCTGTCTGTACCCGGTCAGTCCAATTGATATCTTCAATTAAGTCAGTCCGTCTAATGATACAATTTGGTCGTTGTGCACCTGTCCCCGTCAGTCAGTCCCATGCGATCGGATCTTCTCCCTCCTCCTCCACCATGCATCCATCCATCTCTTCTTCCCGTTGATCGACCCCCAAACATCTGTCCACACCTGTCCTTCTTCCCTTCCCAGCCCCTTTAGTCTTCAAGCGCCAGTGTGTTCAGCTCCTCGTCCAGCTCTTCCAGATCTTCCCCTGTGAACAGGTTCTCGTCCACGGGCACCTCCTCGTCCTCGTCGCATTCTTCCTCCTCCTCCTCGTCGTCGTCCAGCCCGTTGGCCTCAGCTCCTCCACACGCACCGTTCAGGTGTGCGTCTGTAGACGGAGAGGGACACAAATGAGGGGGATTTCACAGCCCTCTATCTGCATAATTCAGCCACATATGTAGCCTTCCTATTTAGGAATGGACTCCAACATTACCACAATAACAGCCCTTTAACGTGTTCTTGTGCGTCTTTCACGGTGTATAAATACCTTACAGAACCTCTGTCTGTAAATACTTCCAACAGTGGCTTCAGTAAGTAAACAACCAACTACATCTCCACCGGGAGGATGACGTGTTACAAGAAATCCAAAGGTCATCGAATGAGTCTCACCGTCGTCATTTGCCGCAGGCTTAGTCTTATGCCTGGTTGCGAAGCGGTCCATGGTTGCCACGGTGATACCAATACAGTTATCCACTTCGGTAGGAACAAAGCGGGATAGGTCTATGTCCTGGACCTCTGTAGCCTCCACCTTGTGTAGAACATTTCATAAAAAAAATTGTTACAAACACCTGACATTACTATGTATTTACGTTATGCATGTGGAATCAATGATAGTTTGGATTGCTATATAACTTTGCCCTCAGAATCAGAATATGATAAGTTACAACTGGGCAACAGAAATGATCACATTTAATCAAAACCCTTGATAATTAATGTGATAAAATTTTGGGTTCACTGCACTAGGAAATTTGTATTTTATTTGAAGTGTAATCCCATATTTCCTGTGAACAGCCTTTATCATGTGTCTGTTTCGAAGAAAACTGAAGAACATTTGATCATATAATATAGTCTTGGCCATGAACTCCACAGCAGCATACAGCAGTTGTGTAGAGGGCTTATTCCGTGGCTGAAGGTTTTATAACTCGTGTTATAATTACCTGTCCTTCTTCTTCAACGTCGTCCTCATCTTCATCATCACTGCCGTTGGCGTATCGAGTATCGTCCGCCTCCTCGTCATCGTCGTCAACCAGCTCAGGGCGGAATTCAAACACTTCACGTCCGCTCACCTAAAACATTACATTATCGTTATTAAATACTTTATTCACCATTTCCCAAATTTGTATTGTTATTTCTTATTGATTCCATTACGCCGTACCCCTAGCGATCTTCCGGCCTTAAAGTCAGCCCTCTTCTTCTCCATGTCCTCCATGTCTCTCTCCACCTGGCAATCAAACAGAATACTAATGAATAAAAACGCATTTTGAATCAGACATTAGCTTGCATAGAATTTGTATTTACGACCGGAGAGTTTAGTGCGTTTAAATCAACCTAATTCCAGAAATACATGAGGGATAAAAGATGCCTTCTCACCTTATCCTGCCTCTTCCTTTTTTTCCAGGCCAGGAACGTGTCCAAGGTGATACGAGTGACATTAGGACCCAGTGCAGAACGCTAGGAGAGATCATATTTTAAAGCACCCCAGTTGTAATAATTGCACGTTCACATTACCCAATGACATTTACTGACGACTTGTCTTCATTTGTTTTTAATGCCGAAAGCTACAAGTAAGCACCATCCGGCCGTACCTCATTCTCAATCAGTTCTTCCAGCGAGATTTTCTCCTCCTCCTTCTCGTCCTTCTTCTTTTCCTTCTTCAGCACGAAGCCAGCAGGCAGAGCGTGCCGGTACATACAGCTGTCCCCTCCTGGACACGACCAGAACCAGCCGTACTTGTTGCCTTCTATGGCATCCAGGAAGTGCTTGCAAACCTGCAGAGGAATAAGTTAACAAAAAATGAAAGGCTATTTCTATAAATACCCAGACAAAGTTAGTGCCTACTGTTTGATTTCTGTTTTGCAAATTATTCGTCCTATGATTTATGGTCATCCAGTCATACTAGTCCAGGCAAACATGTATGCCTCTTGTCGTTACTCAAAGATTTGGGGAGGGAAAGCTTTAATTAAACACCATACACACAATGCATTGGTCTTGTACTTTACTAAGGATAGTGTGAGAATGCCTGTTTGCATTGAATTGTAAAGGCTTTACAAATATTTCCTAACATTCTCCCATTCATACACACCAATGGCGGTGTCAACTAAGGTTGGGCGATCGTCTACAAGCGCCCATCGTCCGATTGCGCCCTCTAACGAGCGTCGATAGTTGATTGGATCGGCCATAGTAAAAATTATATTAAACATAAATGAGAAAATTGTCTTTTTATTTTTCTATTTTCTTCTTAAACAATAGAAGGACGGTCTTCTCTTGGACCAGCCTGAGCCTCCACTGATTTAAGTTTCTATACGTCGGTGCCGGTGGTGCTGTCATGATGACGCAGTCAGGGTGCCTTATGCCGCTTTTCCACTGCCGGTACCAACTCGACTCGACTCAGCCCGCCTTTTTTTGCGTTTCCATTGCCAAAATCTGGTACCTGGTGCCTGTTAGCGGTTGCTTTTCTAGTACCACCTCCGTCGAGGTTCCATGAGAGTTGAGCCGGTACTATTGTGTGACGTAAACAGGCTGCTGGCCACTGATTGGCCAGAGAGTGACGCCACTTGATGAGTCATAATCCGAGCCTGAAACCCGACACCCGGGCGGCATCTTTAAATACCACTCGCATCTGCGTTTAGTCCAACAAAATAGCATTGATTTTAGAAAATGAGCGGATCAACAAAGAGCACGCCGTGGACCGTGATGGAGGTGGAGACGCTTTTGTGTGTGGTCGGCGAAGACAATATATAAAGTATATATATATATAGAT